>JAVRKA010000248.1:0-259652 GCA_034508555.1 Venustoraphidia nigricollis
AGTTTCCGATAGGCATTTCAAAAATAGGTTCCGATAGGCATTTCAGATATATGTGCCGATAGGCATTTCAGATATACTTACCGATTGGCATTTTAAAAATAGGTGCCGATAGGCATTTTAGATGTAGTTTCCGATAGGCATTTCAAAAATAGGTGCCGATAGGCATTTCAGATATAGGTGCCGATAGGCATATCATATATAGTTGCCGATAGGCATTTAAAATATATGTGCCGATAGGCATTTCAAATATAGGTGTCGACCGGCATTTCAGATATAAATGCCGAAAGGCATTTCAGATATAGGTGCCGATAGGCATTTCTGATGTGGTTGCCGATAGGCATTTCAAATATAGGTGCTGATAGGCATTTCAGATGTAGTTTCCGATAGGCAATTCAGATATAGGTGCCGATAGGCATTTCAGATATAGTTGCCGATTGGCATTTTAAAAATAGGTGCCGATAGGCATTTCAGATATAGAAGCCGATAGGTATTTCAAATATAGGTGTGGATAGGCATTTCAGATATGGTTGCCGATAGGCATTTCAAATAAAGGTGCTGATAGTCATTTCAGATGTAGTTTCCGATAGGCATTTCAAAAATAGGTTCCGATAGGCATTTCAGATATAGGTGCCGATAGGCATTTCAGATATACTTACCGATTGGCATTTTAAAAATAGGTGCCGATAGGCATTTTAGATGTAGTTTCCGATAGGCATTTCAAAAATAGGTGCCGATAGGCATTTCAGATATAGGTGCCGATAGGCATATCAGATATAGTTGCCGATAGGCATTTAAAATATATGTGCCGATAGACATTTCAAATATAGGTGTCGACCGGCATTTCAGATATAAATGCCGAAAGGCATTTCAGATATAGGTGCCGATAGGCATTTCTGATGTGGTTGCCGATAGGCATTTCAAATATAGGTGCTGATAGGCATTTCAGATGTACTTTCCGATAGGCATTTCAAAAATAGGTACCGATAGGCAATTCAGATATAGGTGCCGATAGGCATTTCAGATATAGTTGCCGATTGGCATTTTAAAAATAGGTGCCGATAGGCATTTCAGATATAGAAGCCGATAGGTATTTCAAATATAGGTGTGGATAGGCATTTCAGATATGGTTGCCGATAGGCATTTCAAATATAGGTGCTGATAGTCATTTCGGATGTAGTTTCCGATAGGCATTTCAAAAATAGGTTCCGATAGGCATTTCAGATATAGGTGCCGATAGGCATTTCAGATATACTTACCGATTGGCATTTTAAAAATAGGTGCCGATAGGCATTTTAGATGTAGTTTCCGATAGGCATTTCAAAAATAGGTGCCGATAGGCATTTCAGATATAGGTGCCGATAGGCATATCATATATAGTTGCCGATAGGCATTTAAAATATATGTGCCGATAGGCATTTCAAATATAGGTGTCGACCGGCATTTCAGATATAAATGCCGAAAGGCATTTCAGATATAGGTGCCGATAGGCATTTCTGATGTGGTTGCCGATAGGCATTTCAAATATAGGTGCTGATAGGCATTTCAGATGTAGTTTCCGATAGGCATTTCAAAAATAGGTGTCGATAGGCATTTCAGATATAGTTGCCGATTGGCATTTTAAAAATAGGTGCCGATAGGCATTTCAGATATAGAAGCCGATAGGTATTTCAAATATAGGTGTGAATAGCATTTCAGATATGGTTGCCGATAGACATTTCAAATATAGGTGCTGATAGTCATTTCAGATGTAGTATCCGATAGGCATTTCAAAAATAGGTTCCGATAGGCATTTCAGATATAGGTGCCGATAGGCATTTCAAATATACTTACCGATTGGCATTTTAAAAATAGGTGCGGATAGGCATTTTAGATGTAGTTTCCGATAGGCATTTCAAAAATAGGTGCCGATAGACATTTCAGATATAGGTGCCGATAGGCATATCAGATATAGTTGCCGATAGGCATTTAAAATATAATATGTGCCGATAGGCATTTCAAATATAGGTGTCGACCGGCATTTCAGATATAAATGCCGAACGGAATTTCAGATATAGGTGCCGATAGGCATTTCTGATGTGGTTGCTGATAGGCATTTCAAATATAGGTGCTGATAGGCATTTCAGATGTAGTTTCCGATAGGCATTTTAAAAATAGGTACCGATAGGCATTTCAGATATAAGTGCCGATAGGCATTTCAGATATAGTTGCCGATTGGCATTTTAAAAATAGGTGCCGATAGGCATTTCAGATATAGAAGCCGATAGGTATTTCAAATATAGGTGTGGATAGGCATTTCAGATATGGTTGCCGATAGGCATTTCAAATATAGGTGCTGATAGTCATTTCAGATGTAGTTTCCGATAGGCATTTCAAAAATAGGTTCCGATAGGCATTTCAGATATAGGTGCCGATAGGCATTTCAGATATACTTACCGATTGGCATTTTAAAAATAGGTGCCGATAGGCATTTTAGATGTAGTTTCCGATAGGCATTTCAAAAATAGGTGCCGATAGGCATTTCAGATATAGGTACCGATAGGCATATCAGATATAGTTTGCCGATAGGCATTTAAAATATATGTGCCGATAGGCATTTCAAATATAGGTGTCGACCGGCATTTCAGATATAAATGCCGAAAGGCATTTCAGATATAAGTGCCGATAGGCATTTCTGATGTGGTTGCCGATAGGCATTTCAAATATAGGTGCTGATAGGCATTTCAGATGTAGTTTCCGATAGGCATTTCAAAAATAGGTACCGATAGGCATTTCAGATATAGGTGCCGATAGGCATTTCAGATATAGTTGCCGATTGGCATTTTAAAAATAGGTGCCGATAGGCATTTCAGATATAGAAGCCGATAGGTATTTCAAATATAGGTGTGGATAGGCATTTCAGATATGGTTGCCGATAGGCATTTCAAATATAGGTGCTGATAGTCATTTCAGATGTAGTTTCCGATAGGCATTTCAAAAATAGGTTCCGATAGGCATTTCAGATATAGGTGCCGATAGGCATTTCAGATATACTTACCGATTGGCATTTTAAAAATAGGTGCCGATAGGCATTTTAGATGTAGTTTCCGATAGGCATTTCAAAAATAGGTAACGATAGGCATTTCAGATATAGGTGCCGATAGGCATATCAAATATAGTTGCCGGTAGGCATTTAAAATATATGTGCCGATAGGCATTTCAAATATAGGTGTCGACCGGCATTTCAGATATAAATGCTGAAAGGCATTTCAGATATAGGTGCCGATAGGCATTTCTGATGTGGTTGCCGATAGGCATTTCTGATGTGGTTGCCGATAGGCATTTCAAATATAGGTGCTGATAGGCATTTCAGATGTAGTTTCCGATAGGCATTTCAAAAATAGGTACCGATAGGCATTTCAGATATAGGTGCCGATAGGCATTTCAGATATAGTTGCCGATTGGCATTTTAAAAATAGGTGCCGATAGGCATTTCAGATATAGAAGCCGATAGGTATTTCAAATATAGGTGTGGATAGGCATTTCAGATGTGGTTGCCGATAGGCATTTCAAATATGGGTGCTGATAGTCATTTCAGATGTAGTTTCCGATAGGCATTTCAAAAATAGGTTCCGATAGGCATTTCAGATATATGTGCCGATAGGCATTTCAGATATACTTACCGATTGGCATTTTAAAAATAGGTGCCGATAGGCATTTTAGATGTAGTTTCCGATAGGCATTTCAAAAATAGGTGCCGATAGGCATTTCAGATATAGGTGCCGATAGGCATATCATATATAGTTGCCGATAGGCATTTAAAATATATGTGCCGATAGGCATTTCAAATATAGGTGTCGACCGGCATTTCAGATATAAATGCCGAAAGGCATTTCAGATATAGGTGCCGATAGGCATTTCTGATGTGGTTGCCGATAGGCATTTCAAATATAGGTGCTGATAGGCATTTCAGATGTAGTTTCCGATAGGCATTTCAAAAATAGGTACCGATAGGCATTTAAGATATAGGTGCCGATAGGCATTTCAGATATAGTTGCCGATTGGCATTTTAAAAATAGGTGCCGTTAGGCATTTTAGATATAGAAGCCGATAGGTATTTCAAATATAGGTGTGGATAGGCATTTCAGATATGGTTGCCGATAGGCATTTTAAATATAGGTGCTGATAGTCATTTCAGATGTAGTTTCCGATAGGCATTTCAAAAATAGGTTCCGATAGGCATTTCAGATATAGGTGCCGATAGGCATTTCAGATATACTTACCGATTGGCATTTTAAAAATAGGTGCCGATAGGCATTTTAGATGTAGTTTCCGATAGGCATTTCAAAAATAGGTGCCGATAGGCATTTCAGATATAGGTGCCGATAGGCATATCAGATATAGTTGCCGATAGGCATTTAAAATATATGTGCCGATAGGCATTTCAAATATAGGTGTCGACCGGCATTTCAGATATAAATGCCGAAAGGCATTTCAGATATAGGTGCCGATAGGCATTTCTGATGTGGTTGCCGATAGGCATTTCAAATATAGGTGCTGATAGGCATTTCAGATGTAGTTTCCGATAGGCATTTCAAAAATAGGTACCGATAGGCATTTCAGATATAGGTGCCGATAGGCATTTCAGATATAGTTGCCGATTGGCATTTTAAAAATAGGTGCCGATAGGCATTTCAGATATAGAAGCCGATAGGTATTTCAAATATAGGTGTGGATAGGCATTTCAGATATGGTTGCCGATAGGCATTTCAAATATAGGTGCTGATAGTCATTTCAGATGTAGTTTCCGATAGGCATTTCAAAAATAGGTTCTGATAGGCATATCAGATATAGGTGCCGATAGGCATTTCAGATATACTTACCGATTGGCATTTTAAAAATAGGTGCCGATAGGCATTTTAGATGTAGTTTCCGATAGGCATTTCAAAAATAGGTGCCGATAGGCATTTCAGATATAGGTGCCGATAGGCATATCAGATATAGTTGCCGATAGGCATTTAAAATATATGTGCCGATAGGCATTTCAAATATAGGTGTCGACCGGCATTTCAGATATAAATGCCGAAAGGCATTTCAGATATAGGTGCCGATAGGCATTTCTGATGTGGTTGCCGATAGGCATTTCAAATATAGGTGCTGATAGGCATTTCAGATGTAGTTTCCGATAGGCATTTCAAAAATAGGTACCGATAGGCATTTCAGATATAGGTGCCGATAGGCATTTCAGATATAGTTGCCGATTGGCATTTTAAAAATAGGTGCCGATAGGCATTTCAGATATAGAAGCCGATAGGTATTTCAAATATAGGTGTGGATAGGCATTTCAGATATGGTTGCCGATAGGCATTTCAAATATAGGTGCTGATAGTCATTTCAGATGTAGTTTCCGATAGGCATTTCAAAAATAGGTTCTGATAGGCATATCAGATATAGGTGCCGATAGGCATTTCAGATATACTTATCGATTGGCATTTTAAAAATAGGTGCCGATAGGCATTTTAGATGTAGTTTCCGATAGACATTTCAAAAATAGGTGCCGATAGGCATTTCAGATATAGGTGCCGATAGGCATATCAGATATAGTTGCCGATAGGTATTTAAAATATATGTGCCGATAGGCATTTCAAATATAGGTGTCGACCGGCATTTCAGATATAAATGCCGAAAGGCATTTCAGATATAGGTGCCGATAGGCATTTCTGATGTGGTTGCCGATAGGCATTTCAAATATAGGTGCTGATAGGCATTTCAGATGAAGTTTCCGATAGGCATTTCAAAAATAGGTACCGATAGGCATTTAAGATATAGGTGCCGATAGGCATTTCAGATATAGTTGCCGATTGGCATTTTAAAAATAGGTGCCGTTAGGCATTTTAGATATAGAAGCCGATAGGTATTTCAAATATAGGTGTGGATAGGCATTTCAGATATGGTTGCCGATAGGCATTTTAAATATAGGTGCTGATAGTCATTTCAGATGTAGTTTCCGATAGGCATTTCAAAAATAGGTTCCGATAGGCATTTCAGATATAGGTGCCGATAGGCATTTCAGATATACTTACCGATTGGCATTTTAAAAATAGGTGCCGATAGGCATTTTAGATGTAGTTTCCGATAGGCATTTCAAAAATAGGTGCCGATAGGCATTTCAGATATAGGTGCCGATAGGCATATCAGATATAGTTGCCGATAGGCATTTAAAATATATGTGCCGATAGGCATTTCAAATATAGGTGTCGACCGGCATTTCAGATATAAATGCCGAAAGGCATTTCAGATATAGGTGCCGATGGGCATTTCTGATGTGGTTGCCGATAGGCATTTCAAATATAGGTGCTGATAGGCATTTCAGATGTAGTTTCCGATAGGCATTTCAAAAATAGGTACCGATAGGCATTTCAGATATAGGTGCCGATAGGCATTTCAGATATAGTTGCCGATTGGCATTTTAAAAATAGGTGCCGATAGGCATTTCAGATATAGAAGCCGATAGGTATTTCAAATATAGGTGTGGATAGGCATTTCAGATATGGTTGCCGATAGGCATTTCAAATATAGGTGCTGATAGTCATTTCAGATGTAGTTTCCGATAGGCATTTCAAAAATAGGTTCTGATAGGCATATCAGATATAGGTGCCGATAGGCATTTCAGATATACTTATCGATTGGCATTTTAAAAATAGGTGCCGATAGGCATTTTAGATGTAGTTTCCGATAGACATTTCAAAAATAGGTGCCGATAGGCATTTCAGATATAGCTGCCGATAGGCATATCAGATATAGTTGCCGATAGGCATTTAAAATATATGTGCCGATAGGCATTTCAAATATAGGTGTCGACCGGCATTTCAGATATAAATGCCGAAAGGCATTTCAGATATAGGTGCCGATAGGCATTTCTGATGTGGTTGCCGATAGGCATTTCAAATATAGGTGCTGATAGGCATTTCAGATGAAGTTTCCGATAGGCATTTCAAAAATAGGTACCGATAGGCATTTCAGATATAGGTGCCGATAGGCATTTCAGATATAGTTGCCGATTGGCATTTTAAAAATAGGTGCCGATAGGCATTTCAGATATAGAAGCCGATAGGTATTTCAAATATAGGTATGGATAGGCATTTCAGATTTGGTTGCCGATAGGCATTTCAAATATAGGTGCTGATAGTCATTTCAGATGTAGTTTCCGATAGGCATTTCAAAAATAGGTTCCAATAGGCATTTCAGATATAGGTGCCGATAGGCATTTCAGATATACTTACCGATTGGCATTTTAAAAATAGGTGCCGATAGGCATTTTGTATGTAGTTTCCGATAGGCATTTCAAAAATAGGTGCCGATAGGCATTTCAGATATAGGTGCCAATAGGCATATCAGATATAGTTGCCGATAGGCATTTAAAATATATGTGCCGATAGGCATTTCAAATATAGGTGTCGACCGGCATTTCAGATATAAATGCCGAAAGGCATTTTAGATATAGGTGCCGACAGGCATTTCTGATGTGGTTGCCGATAGGCATTTCAAATATAGGTGCTGATAGGCATTTCAGATGTAGTTTCCGATAGGCATTTCAAAAATAGGTACCGATAGGCATTTCAGATATAAGTGCCGATAGGCATTTCAGATATAGTTGCCGATTGGCATTTTAAAAATAGGTGCCGATAGGCATTTCAGATATAGAAGCCGATAGGTATTTCAAATATAGGTGTGGATAGGCATTTCAGATATGGTTGCCGATAGGCATTTCAAATATAGGTGCTGATAGGCATTTCAGATGTAGTTTCCGATAGGCATTTCAAAAATAGGTTCCGATAGGCATTTCAGATATAGGTGCCGATAGGCATTTCAGATATACTTACCGATTGGCATTTTAAAAATAGGTGCCGATAGGCATTTTAGATGTAGTTTCCGATAGGCATTTCAAAAATAGGTGCCGATAGGCATTTCAGATATAGGTGCCGATAGGCATATCAGATATAGTTGCCGATAGGCATTTAAAATATATGTGCCGATAGGCATTTCAAATATAGGTGTCGACCGGCATTTCAGATATAAATGCCGAAAGGCATTTCAGATATAGGTGCCGATAGGCATTTCTGATGTGGTTGCCGATAGGCATTTCAAATATAGGTGCTGATAGGCATTTCAGATGTAGTTTCCGATAGGCATTTCAAAAATAGGTACCGATAGGCATTTCAGATATAGGTGCCGATAGGCATTTCGGATATAGTTGCCGATTGGCATTTTAAAAATAGGTGCCGATAGGCATTTCAGATATAGAAGCCGATAGGTATTTCAAATATAGGTGTGAATAGGCATTTCAGATATGGTTGCCGATAGGCATTTCAAATATAGGTGCTGATAGTCATTTCAGATGTAGTTTCCGATAGGCATTTCAAAAATAGGTTCCGATAGGCATTTCAGATATAGGTGCCGATAGGCATTTCAGATATACTTACCGATTGGCATTTTAAAAATAGGTTCCGATAGGCATTTTAGATGTAGTTTCCGATAGGCATTTCAAAAATAGGTGCCGATAGGCATTTCAGATATAGGTGCCGATAGGCATATCAGATATAGTTGCCGATAGGCATTTAAAATATATGTGCCGATAGGCATTTCAAATATAGGTGTCGACCGGCATTTCAGATATAAATGCCGAAAGGCATTTCAGATATAGGTGCCGATAGGAATTTCTGATGTGGTTGCCGATAGGCATTTCAAATATAGGTGCTGATAGGCATTTCAGATGTAGTTTCCGATAGGCATTTCAAAAATAGGTACCGATAGGCATTTTAGATATAGGTGCCGATAGGCATTTCAGATATATTTGCCGATAGGCATTTTAAAAATAGGTGCCGATAGGCATTTCAGATATAGAAGCCGATAGGTATTTCAAATATAAGTGTGGATAGGCATTTCAGATATGGTTGCCGATAGGCATTTCAAATATAGGTGCTGATAGTCATTTCAGATGTAGTTTCCGATAGGCATTTCAAAAATAGGTTCCGATAGGCATTTCAGATATAGGTGCCGATAGGCATTTCAGATATACTCCTCGATTGGCATTTTAAAAATAGGTGCCGATAGGCATTTTAGATGTAGTTTCCGATAGACATTTCAAAAATAGGTGCCGATAGGCATTTCAGATATAGGTGCCGATAGGCATATCAGATATAGTTGCCGATAGGCATTTAAAATATATGTGCCGATAGGCATTTCAAATATAGGTGTCGACCGGCATTTCAGATATAAATGCCGAAAGGCATTTCAGATATAGGTGCCGACAGGCATTTCTGATGTGGTTGCCGATAGGCATTTCAAATATAGGTGCTGATAGGCATTTCAGATGTAGTTTCCGATAGGCATTTCAAAAATAGGTACCGATAGGCATTTCAGATATAGGTGCCGATAGGCATTTCAGATATAGTTGCCGATTGGCATTTTAAAAATAGGTGCCGATAGGCATTTCAGATATAGAAGCCGATAGGTATTTCAAATATAGGTGTGGATAGGCATTTCAGATATGGTTGCCGATAGGCATTTCAAATATAGGTGCTGATAGTCATTTCAGATGTAGTTTCCGATAGGCATTTCAAAAATAGGTTCCGATAGGCATTTCAGATATAGGTGCCGATAGGCATTTCAGATATAATTACCGTTTGGCATTTTAAAAATAGGTGCCGATAGGCATTTTAGATGTAGTTTTCGATAGGCATTTCAAAAATAGGTGCCGATAGGCATTTCAGATATAGGTGCCGATAGGCATATCAGATATAGTTGCCGATAGGCATTTAAAATATATGTGCCGATAGGCATTTCAAATATAGGTGTCGACCGGCATTTCAGATATAAATGCCGAAAGGCATTTCAGATATAGGTGCCGATAGGCATTTCTGATGTGGTTGCCGATAGGCATTTCAAATATAGGTGCTGATAGGCATTTCAGATGTAGTTTCCGATAGGCATTTCAAAAATAGGTACCGATAGGCATTTCAGATATAGGTGCCGATAGGCATTTTAGATATAGTTGCCGATTGGCATTTTAAAAATAGGTGCCGATAGGCATTTCAGATATAGAAGCCGATAGGTATTTCAAATATAATTGTGGATAGGCATTTCAGATTTGGTTGCCGATAGGCATTTCAAATATAGGTGCTGATAGTCATTTCAGATGTAGTTTCCGATAGGCATTTGAAAAATAGGTTCCGACAGGCATTTCAGATATAGGTGCCGATAGGCATTTCAGATATACTTACCGATTGGCATTTTAAAAATAGGTGCCGATAGGCATTTTAGATGTAGTTTCCGATAGGCATTTCAAAAATAGGTGCCGATAGGCATTTCAGATATAGGTGCCGATAGGCATATCAGATATAGTTGCTGATAGGCATTTAAAATATATGTGCCGATAGGCATTTCAAATATAGATGTCGACCGGCATTTCAGATATAAATGCCGAAAGGCATTTCAGATATAGGTGCGGATAGGCATTTCTGATGTGGTTGCCGATAGGCATTTCAAATATAGGTGCTGATAGGCATTTCAGATGTAGTTTCCGATAGGCATTTCAAAAATAGGTACCGATAGGCATTTCAGATATAGGTGCCGATAGGCATTTCAGATATAGTTGCCGATTGGCATTTTAAAAATAGGTGCCGATAGGCATTTCAGATATAGAAGCCGATAGGTATTTCAAATATAGGTGTGGATAGGCATTTCAGATATGGTTGCCGATAGGCATTTCAAATATAGGGGCTGATAGTCATTTCAGATGTAGTTTCCGATAGGCATTTCAAAAATAGGTTCCGATAGGCATTTCAGATATAGGTGCCGATAGGCATTTCAGATATACTTACCGATTGGCATTTTAAAAATAGGTGCCGATAGGCATTTTAGATGTAGTTTCCGATAGGCATTTCAAAAATAGGTGCCGATAGGCATTTCAGATATAGGTGCCGATAGGCATATCAGATATAGTTGCCGATAGGCATTTAAAATATATGTGCCGATAGGCATTTCAAATATAGATGTCGACCGGCATTTCAGATATAAATGCCGAAAGGCATTTCAGATATAGGTGCCGATAGGCATTTCTGATGTGGTTGCCGATAGGCATTTCAAATATAGGTGCAGATAGGCATTTCAGATGTAGTTTCCGATAGACATTTCAAAAATAGGTACCGATAGGCATTTCAGATATAGGTGCCGATAGGCATTTCAGATATAGTTGCCGATTGGCATTTTAAAAATAGGTGCCGATAGGCATTTCAGATATAGAAGCCGATAGGTATTTCAAATATAGGTGTGGATAGGCATTTCAGATATGGTTGCCGATAGGCATTTCAAATATAGGTGCTGATAGTCATTTCAGATGTAGTTTCCGATAGGCATTTCAAAAATAGGTTCCGATAGGCATTTCAGATATAGGTGCCGATAGGCATTTCAGATATACTTACCGATTGGCATTTTAAAAATAGGTGCCGATAGGCATTTTAGATGTAGTTTCCGATAGGCATTTCAAAAATAGGTGCCGATAGGCATTTCAGATATAGCTGCCGATAGGCATATCAGATATAGTTGCCGATAGGCATTTAAAATATATGTGCCGATAGGCATTTCAAATATAGGTGTCGACCGGCATTTCAGATATAAATGCCGAAAGACATTTCAGATATAGGTGCCGATAGGCATTTCTGATGTGGTTGCCGATAGGCATTTCAAATATAGGTGCTGATAGGCATTTCATTGTAGTTTCCGATAGGCATTTCAAAAATAGGTACCGATAGGCATTTCAGATATAGGTGCCGATAGGCATTTCAGATATAGTTGCCGATTGGCATTTTAAAAATAGGTGCCGATAGGCATTTCAGATATAGAAGCCGATAGGTATTATAAATATAGGTGTGGATAGGCATTTCAGATATGGTTGCCGATAGGCATTTCAAATATAGGTGCTGATAATCATTTCAGATGTAGTTTCCGATAGGCATTTCAAAAATAGGTTCCGATAGGCATTTCAGATATAGGTGCCGATAGGCATTTCAGATATACTTACCGATTTTTTTTTTTTAAATAGGTGCCGATAGGCATTTAAGATGTAGTTTCCGATAGGCATTTCAAAAATAGGTGCCGATAGGCATTTCAGATATAGGTGCCGATAGGCATATCAGATATAGTTGCCGATAGGAATTTAAAATATATGTGCCGATAGGCATTTCAAATATAGGTGTCGACCGGCATTTCAGATATAAATGCCGAAAGGCATTTCAGATATAGGTGCCGATAGGCATTTCTGATGTGGTTGCCGATAGGCATTTCAAATATAGGTGCTGATAGGCATTTCAGATGTAGTTTCCGATAGGCATTTCAAAAATAGGTACCGATAGGCATTTCAGATATAGGTGCCGATAGGCATTTCAGATATAATTGCCGATTGGCATTTTAAAAATAGGTGCCGATAGGCATTTCAGATATAGAAGCCGATAGGCATTTCAAATATAGGTGTGGATAGGCATTTCAGATATGGTTGCCGATAGGCATTTCAAATATAGGTGCTGATGGTCATTTTAGATGTAGTTTCCGATAGGCATTTCAAAAATAGGTTCCGATAGGCATTTCAGATATAGGTGCCGATAGGCATTTCAGATATACTTACCGATTGGCATTTTAAAAATAGGTGCCGATAGGCATTTTAGATGTAGTTTCCGATAGGCATTTCAAAAATAGGTGCCGATAGGCATTTCCGATATAGATGCCATTATGCATATCAGATATAGTTGCCGATAGGCATTTAAAATATATGTGCCGATAGGCATTTCAAATATAGGTGTCGACCGGCATTTCAGATATAAATGCCGAAAGGCATTTCAGATATAGGTGCCGATAGGCATTTCTGATGTGGTTGCCGATAGGCATTTCAAATATAGGTGCTGATAGGCATTTCAGATGTAGTTTCCGATAGGCATTTCAAAAATAGGTACCGATAGGCATTTCAGATATAGGTGCCGATAGGCATTTCAGATATAGTTGCCGATTAGCATTTTAAAAATAGGTGCCGATAGGCATTTTAGATGTAGTTTCCGATAGGCATTTCAAAAATAGGTGCCGATAGGCATTTCAGATATAGGTGCCGATAGGCATATCAGATATAGTTGCCGATAGGCATTTAAAATATAGGTGCCGATAGGCATTTCAAATATAGGTGTCGATCGGCATTTCAGATATAAATGCCGTAGGGCATTTCAGATATAGGTGCCGATAGGCATTTCTGATATGGTTGCCGATAGACATTTAAATATAGGTGCTGATAGGCATTTCAGATGTAGTTTCCGATAGGCATTTCAAAAATAGGTGCCGATAGGCATTTCAGATATAGGTGCCGATTGGCATTTCAGATATAGTTGCGATTGGCATTTTAAAAATAGGTGCCGATAGGCATTTCAGATATAGAAGCCGATAGGGATTTCAAATATAGGTGTCGATAGCTATTTCAGATATGGTTGCCGATAAGCATTTCAAATATAGGTGCTGATAGGCATTTCAGATGTAGTTTCCGATAGGCATTTAAAAAATAGGTGCCGATAGGCATTTCAGATATAGGTGCCGATAGGCATTTCTGATATAGTTGCCGATTGGCATTTTAAAAATAGGTGTCGATAGGCATTTCAGATATAGAAGCCGATAGGCATTTCAAATATAGGTGCCGATAGGCATTCCAGATATGGTTGCCGATAGGCATTTCAAATATAGGTGCCGATAGGCATTCCAGATATGGTTGCCGATAGGCATTTCAATTATAGGTGCTGATAGGCATTTCAGATGGAGTTTCCGATAGGCATTTCAAAAAAAGGTGCCGATAGGCATTTCAGATATATGTGCCGATAGGCATTTCAGATATAGTTGCCGATTGGTATTTTAAAAATAGGTGCCGATAGGCATTTCAGATATAGAAGCCGATAGGCATTTCAAATATAGGTGCCGATAGGCATTCCAGATATGGTTGCCGATAGGCATTTCAAATATAAGTGCTGATAATCATTTCAGATGTAGTTTCCGATAGGCATTTCAAAAATACGTACCGATAGGCATTTCAGATATAGGTGCCGATAGGCATTTCAGATATAGTTGCCATTTGGCATCTTAAAAATAGGTGTCGATGGGCATTTCAGATATGGTTGCCGATAGGCATTTCAAATATAGGTGCTGATAGGCATTTCAGATGTAGTTTCCGATAGGCATTTCAAAAATAGGTGCCGATAGGTATTTCAGATATAGGTGCCGATTGGCATTTCAGATATAGTTACCGATTGGCATTTTAAAAATAGGTGCCGATAGGCATTTCAGATATATAAGCCGATAGGCATTTCAGATGTAGTTGTCGATTGGCATTTTAAAAATAGGAGCCGATAGGCATTTTAGATATAGAAGCCGATAGGTATTTCAAATATAGGTGTGGATAGGCATTTCAGATATGGTTGCCGATAGGCATTTCAAATATAGGTGCTGATAGTCATTTCAGATGTAGTTTCCGATAGGCATTTCAAAAATAGGTTCCGATAGGCAATTTAGGTATAGGTGCCGATAGGCATTTCAGATATACTTAAAGATTGGCATTTCAAAAATAGGTGCCGATAGGCATTTCAGATATACGTGCCGATAGGCTTATCAGATATAGTTGCCGATAGGCATTTCAAATAAAAGTGCCGATAGGCATTTCAAATATAGGTGTCGACCGGCATTTCAGATATAAAGGCCGAAAGGCATTTCAGATATAGGTGCCGATAGGCATTTCTGATGTGGTTGCCGATAGGCATTTCAAATATAGGTGCTGATAGGCATTTCAGATGTAGTTTTCGATAGGCATTTCAAAAATAGGTGCCGATAGGCATTTCAGATATAGGTGCCGATAGGCACTTCAGATATAAATGCCGATTTGCATTTTAAAAATAGGTGCCGATAGGCATTTCAGATATAGAAGCTGATAGGGATTTCAAATATAGGTGTCGATAGGCATTTCAGATATGGTTGCCGATAAGCATTTCAAATATAGGTGCTGATAGGCATTTCAGAAGTAGTTTCCGATAGGCATTTCAAAAATTGATGCCGATAGGCATTTCGGATATAGGTGCCGATAGGCATTTCAGATATAGTTGCCGATTGGCATTTTAAAAACAGGTGCCGATAGGCATTTCAGATATAGAAGCCGATTGGTATTTCAAATATAGGTGTCGATAGGCATTTCAGATATAGTTGCCGATAGGCATTTCAAATATAGGAGCAGATAGGCATTTCAGATGTAGTTTCCGAAAGGCATTTCAAAAATTTATGCCGATAGGAATTTCAGATATAGGTGCCGATAGGCATTTCAGATATAGTTGCCGATTGGTATTTTAAAAATAGGTGCCGATAGGCATTTCAGATATAGAAGCCGATAGGCATTTCAAATATAGGTGCCGATAGGCATTCCAGATATGGTTGCCGATAGGCATTTCAAATATAAGTGCTGATAATCATTTCAAATGTAGTTTCCGATAGTCATTTCAAAAATAGGTACCGATAGGCATTTCAGATATAGGTGCCGATAGGCATTTCCGATATAGTTGCCAATTGGCATTTTAAAAATAGGTGTCGATAGGCATTTCAGATATAGAACCCGATAGGCATTTCAAATATAGGTGCCGATAGGCATTCCAGATATGGTTGCCGATAGGCATTTCAAATATAGGTGCTGATAGGCATTTCAGATGGAGTTTCCGATAGGCATTTCGAAAGTTGGTGCCGATAGGCATTTCAGATATAGGTGCCGATAGGCATTTCAGATATAGTTGCCGATTGGCATTTTAAAAATAGGTGCCGATAGGCATTTTAGATATAGAAGCCGATAGGTATTTCAAATACAGGTGTGGATAGGCATTTCAGATATGGTTGCCGATAGGCATTTCAAATATAGGTGCTGATAGTCATTTCAGATGTTGTTTCCGATAGGCATTTCAAAAATAGGTTCCGATAGGCATTTCAATTATAGGTGCCGATAGGCATTTCAGATATACTTTCCGATTGGCATTTTAAAAATAGGTGCCGATAGGCATTTTAGATGTAGTTTCCGATAGTCATTTCAAAAATAGGTGCCGATAGGCATTTCAAATATAGGTGCTGATAGGCATTTCAGATGTAGTTTCCGATAGGCATTTCAAAAATAGGTACCGATAGGCATTTCAGATATAGGTGCCGATAGGCATTTTAGATATAGTTGCCGATTGGCATTTTAAAAATAGGTGCCGATAGGCATTTCAGATATAGAAGCCGATAGGTATTTCAAATATAATTGTGGATAGGCATTTCAGATTTGGTTGCCGATAGGCATTTCAAATATAGGTGCTGATAGTCATTTCAGATGTAGTTTCCGATAGGCATTTGAAAAATAGGTTCCGACAGGCATTTCAGATATAGGTGCCGATAGGCATTTCAGATATACTTACCGATTGGCATTTTAAAAATAGGTGCCGATAGGCATTTTAGATGTAGTTTCCGATAGGCATTTCAAAAATAGGTGCCGATAGGCATTTCAGATATAGGTGCCGATAGGCATATCAGATATAGTTGCTGATAGGCATTTAAAATATATGTGCCGATAGGCATTTCAAATATAGATGTCGACCGGCATTTCAGATATAAATGCCGAAAGGCATTTCAGATATAGGTGCGGATAGGCATTTCTGATGTGGTTGCCGATAGGCATTTCAAATATAGGTGCTGATAGGCATTTCAGATGTAGTTTCCGATAGGCATTTCAAAAATAGGTACCGATAGGCATTTCAGATATAGGTGCCGATAGGCATTTCAGATATAGTTGCCGATTGGCATTTTAAAAATAGGTGCCGATAGGCATTTCAGATATAGAAGCCGATAGGTATTTCAAATATAGGTGTGGATAGGCATTTCAGATATGGTTGCCGATAGGCATTTCAAATATAGGGGCTGATAGTCATTTCAGATGTAGTTTCCGATAGGCATTTCAAAAATAGGTTCCGATAGGCATTTCAGATATAGGTGCCGATAGGCATTTCAGATATACTTACCGATTGGCATTTTAAAAATAGGTGCCGATAGGCATTTTAGATGTAGTTTCCGATAGGCATTTCAAAAATAGGTGCCGATAGGCATTTCAGATATAGGTGCCGATAGGCATATCAGATATAGTTGCCGATAGGCATTTAAAATATATGTGCCGATAGGCATTTCAAATATAGATGTCGACCGGCATTTCAGATATAAATGCCGAAAGGCATTTCAGATATAGGTGCCGATAGGCATTTCTGATGTGGTTGCCGATAGGCATTTCAAATATAGGTGCAGATAGGCATTTCAGATGTAGTTTCCGATAGACATTTCAAAAATAGGTACCGATAGGCATTTCAGATATAGGTGCCGATAGGCATTTCAGATATAGTTGCCGATTGGCATTTTAAAAATAGGTGCCGATAGGCATTTCAGATATAGAAGCCGATAGGTATTTCAAATATAGGTGTGGATAGGCATTTCAGATATGGTTGCCGATAGGCATTTCAAATATAGGTGCTGATAGTCATTTCAGATGTAGTTTCCGATAGGCATTTCAAAAATAGGTTCCGATAGGCATTTCAGATATAGGTGCCGATAGGCATTTCAGATATACTTACCGATTGGCATTTTAAAAATAGGTGCCGATAGGCATTTTAGATGTAGTTTCCGATAGGCATTTCAAAAATAGGTGCCGATAGGCATTTCAGATATAGCTGCCGATAGGCATATCAGATATAGTTGCCGATAGGCATTTAAAATATATGTGCCGATAGGCATTTCAAATATAGGTGTCGACCGGCATTTCAGATATAAATGCCGAAAGACATTTCAGATATAGGTGCCGATAGGCATTTCTGATGTGGTTGCCGATAGGCATTTCAAATATAGGTGCTGATAGGCATTTCATTGTAGTTTCCGATAGGCATTTCAAAAATAGGTACCGATAGGCATTTCAGATATAGGTGCCGATAGGCATTTCAGATATAGTTGCCGATTGGCATTTTAAAAATAGGTGCCGATAGGCATTTCAGATATAGAAGCCGATAGGTATTATAAATATAGGTGTGGATAGGCATTTCAGATATGGTTGCCGATAGGCATTTCAAATATAGGTGCTGATAATCATTTCAGATGTAGTTTCCGATAGGCATTTCAAAAATAGGTTCCGATAGGCATTTCAGATATAGGTGCCGATAGGCATTTCAGATATACTTACCGATTTTTTTTTTTTAAATAGGTGCCGATAGGCATTTAAGATGTAGTTTCCGATAGGCATTTCAAAAATAGGTGCCGATAGGCATTTCAGATATAGGTGCCGATAGGCATATCAGATATAGTTGCCGATAGGAATTTAAAATATATGTGCCGATAGGCATTTCAAATATAGGTGTCGACCGGCATTTCAGATATAAATGCCGAAAGGCATTTCAGATATAGGTGCCGATAGGCATTTCTGATGTGGTTGCCGATAGGCATTTCAAATATAGGTGCTGATAGGCATTTCAGATGTAGTTTCCGATAGGCATTTCAAAAATAGGTACCGATAGGCATTTCAGATATAGGTGCCGATAGGCATTTCAGATATAATTGCCGATTGGCATTTTAAAAATAGGTGCCGATAGGCATTTCAGATATAGAAGCCGATAGGCATTTCAAATATAGGTGTGGATAGGCATTTCAGATATGGTTGCCGATAGGCATTTCAAATATAGGTGCTGATGGTCATTTTAGATGTAGTTTCCGATAGGCATTTCAAAAATAGGTTCCGATAGGCATTTCAGATATAGGTGCCGATAGGCATTTCAGATATACTTACCGATTGGCATTTTAAAAATAGGTGCCGATAGGCATTTTAGATGTAGTTTCCGATAGGCATTTCAAAAATAGGTGCCGATAGGCATTTCCGATATAGATGCCATTATGCATATCAGATATAGTTGCCGATAGGCATTTAAAATATATGTGCCGATAGGCATTTCAAATATAGGTGTCGACCGGCATTTCAGATATAAATGCCGAAAGGCATTTCAGATATAGGTGCCGATAGGCATTTCTGATGTGGTTGCCGATAGGCATTTCAAATATAGGTGCTGATAGGCATTTCAGATGTAGTTTCCGATAGGCATTTCAAAAATAGGTACCGATAGGCATTTCAGATATAGGTGCCGATAGGCATTTCAGATATAGTTGCCGATTAGCATTTTAAAAATAGGTGCCGATAGGCATTTTAGATGTAGTTTCCGATAGGCATTTCAAAAATAGGTGCCGATAGGCATTTCAGATATAGGTGCCGATAGGCATATCAGATATAGTTGCCGATAGGCATTTAAAATATAGGTGCCGATAGGCATTTCAAATATAGGTGTCGATCGGCATTTCAGATATAAATGCCGTAGGGCATTTCAGATATAGGTGCCGATAGGCATTTCTGATATGGTTGCCGATAGACATTTAAATATAGGTGCTGATAGGCATTTCAGATGTAGTTTCCGATAGGCATTTCAAAAATAGGTGCCGATAGGCATTTCAGATATAGGTGCCGATTGGCATTTCAGATATAGTTGCGATTGGCATTTTAAAAATAGGTGCCGATAGGCATTTCAGATATAGAAGCCGATAGGGATTTCAAATATAGGTGTCGATAGCTATTTCAGATATGGTTGCCGATAAGCATTTCAAATATAGGTGCTGATAGGCATTTCAGATGTAGTTTCCGATAGGCATTTAAAAAATAGGTGCCGATAGGCATTTCAGATATAGGTGCCGATAGGCATTTCTGATATAGTTGCCGATTGGCATTTTAAAAATAGGTGTCGATAGGCATTTCAGATATAGAAGCCGATAGGCATTTCAAATATAGGTGCCGATAGGCATTCCAGATATGGTTGCCGATAGGCATTTCAAATATAGGTGCCGATAGGCATTCCAGATATGGTTGCCGATAGGCATTTCAATTATAGGTGCTGATAGGCATTTCAGATGGAGTTTCCGATAGGCATTTCAAAAAAAGGTGCCGATAGGCATTTCAGATATATGTGCCGATAGGCATTTCAGATATAGTTGCCGATTGGTATTTTAAAAATAGGTGCCGATAGGCATTTCAGATATAGAAGCCGATAGGCATTTCAAATATAGGTGCCGATAGGCATTCCAGATATGGTTGCCGATAGGCATTTCAAATATAAGTGCTGATAATCATTTCAGATGTAGTTTCCGATAGGCATTTCAAAAATACGTACCGATAGGCATTTCAGATATAGGTGCCGATAGGCATTTCAGATATAGTTGCCATTTGGCATCTTAAAAATAGGTGTCGATGGGCATTTCAGATATAAGTGCCGATTGGCATTTCAGATATAGTTGCCGATTGGCATTTTAAAAATAGGTGCCGATAGGCATTTCAGATATAGAAGCCGATAGGGATTTCAAATATAGGTGTCGATAGGCATTTCAGATATGGTTGCCGATAGGCATTTCAAATATAGGTGCTGATAGGCATTTCAGATGTAGTTTCCGATAGGCATTTCAAAAATAGGTGCCGATAGGTATTTCAGATATAGGTGCCGATTGGCATTTCAGATATAGTTACCGATTGGCATTTTAAAAATAGGTGCCGATAGGCATTTCAGATATATAAGCCGATAGGCATTTCAGATGTAGTTGTCGATTGGCATTTTAAAAATAGGAGCCGATAGGCATTTTAGATATAGAAGCCGATAGGTATTTCAAATATAGGTGTGGATAGGCATTTCAGATATGGTTGCCGATAGGCATTTCAAATATAGGTGCTGATAGTCATTTCAGATGTAGTTTCCGATAGGCATTTCAAAAATAGGTTCCGATAGGCAATTTAGGTATAGGTGCCGATAGGCATTTCAGATATACTTAAAGATTGGCATTTCAAAAATAGGTGCCGATAGGCATTTCAGATATACGTGCCGATAGGCTTATCAGATATAGTTGCCGATAGGCATTTCAAATAAAAGTGCCGATAGGCATTTCAAATATAGGTGTCGACCGGCATTTCAGATATAAAGGCCGAAAGGCATTTCAGATATAGGTGCCGATAGGCATTTCTGATGTGGTTGCCGATAGGCATTTCAAATATAGGTGCTGATAGGCATTTCAGATGTAGTTTTCGATAGGCATTTCAAAAATAGGTGCCGATAGGCATTTCAGATATAGGTGCCGATAGGCACTTCAGATATAAATGCCGATTTGCATTTTAAAAATAGGTGCCGATAGGCATTTCAGATATAGAAGCTGATAGGGATTTCAAATATAGGTGTCGATAGGCATTTCAGATATGGTTGCCGATAAGCATTTCAAATATAGGTGCTGATAGGCATTTCAGAAGTAGTTTCCGATAGGCATTTCAAAAATTGATGCCGATAGGCATTTCGGATATAGGTGCCGATAGGCATTTCAGATATAGTTGCCGATTGGCATTTTAAAAACAGGTGCCGATAGGCATTTCAGATATAGAAGCCGATTGGTATTTCAAATATAGGTGTCGATAGGCATTTCAGATATAGTTGCCGATAGGCATTTCAAATATAGGAGCAGATAGGCATTTCAGATGTAGTTTCCGAAAGGCATTTCAAAAATTTATGCCGATAGGAATTTCAGATATAGGTGCCGATAGGCATTTCAGATATAGTTGCCGATTGGTATTTTAAAAATAGGTGCCGATAGGCATTTCAGATATAGAAGCCGATAGGCATTTCAAATATAGGTGCCGATAGGCATTCCAGATATGGTTGCCGATAGGCATTTCAAATATAAGTGCTGATAATCATTTCAAATGTAGTTTCCGATAGTCATTTCAAAAATAGGTACCGATAGGCATTTCAGATATAGGTGCCGATAGGCATTTCCGATATAGTTGCCAATTGGCATTTTAAAAATAGGTGTCGATAGGCATTTCAGATATAGAACCCGATAGGCATTTCAAATATAGGTGCCGATAGGCATTCCAGATATGGTTGCCGATAGGCATTTCAAATATAGGTGCTGATAGGCATTTCAGATGGAGTTTCCGATAGGCATTTCGAAAGTTGGTGCCGATAGGCATTTCAGATATAGGTGCCGATAGGCATTTCAGATATAGTTGCCGATTGGCATTTTAAAAATAGGTGCCGATAGGCATTTTAGATATAGAAGCCGATAGGTATTTCAAATACAGGTGTGGATAGGCATTTCAGATATGGTTGCCGATAGGCATTTCAAATATAGGTGCTGATAGTCATTTCAGATGTTGTTTCCGATAGGCATTTCAAAAATAGGTTCCGATAGGCATTTCAATTATAGGTGCCGATAGGCATTTCAGATATACTTTCCGATTGGCATTTTAAAAATAGGTGCCGATAGGCATTTTAGATGTAGTTTCCGATAGTCATTTCAAAAATAGGTGCCGATAGGCATTTCAGATATAGGTGCCGATAGGCATATCAGATATAGTTGCCGATAGGCATTTAAAATATAGGTGCCGATAGGCATTTAAATATAGGTGTCGATCGGCATTTTAGATATAAATGCCGTAGGCCATTTCAGATACAGGTGCCGATAGGCATTTCTGATGTGGTTGCCGATAGGCATTTCAAATATAAATGCTGATAGGCATTACAGATGTAGTTTTCGATAATCATTTCAAAAATAGGTGCTGATAGGCATTTGAGATATAGGTGCCGATAAGCACTTCAGATATAGTTGCCGATTGGCATTTTAAAAATAGGTGCCGATAGGCATTTTAGATATAGAAGCCGATAGGCATTTCAAATATAGGCGCCGATAGGCATTCCAGATATGGTTGTCGATAGGCATTTCAAATATAAGTGCTGATAGTCTTTTCAGATTTAGTTTCCGATAGGCATTTCAAAAATAGGTACCGATAGGCATTTCAGATATAGGTGCCGATAGGCATTTCAGATATAGTTGCCAATTGGCATTTTAAAAATAGGGGTCGATAGGCATTTCAGATATAGGTGCCGATTGGCATTTCAGATATAGTTGCCGATTGGCATTTTAAAAATAGGTGCCGATAGGCATTTTAGATATAGAAGCCGATAGGTATTTCAAATATAGGTGTGGATAGGCATTTCAGATATGGTTGCCGATAGGCATTTCAAATATAGGTGCTGATAGTCATTTCAGATGTAGTTTCCGATAGGCATTTCAAAAATAGGTTCCGATAGGCATTGTAGATATAGGTGCCGATAGGCATTTCAGATATACTTACCGATTGGCATTTTAAAAATAGGTGCCGATAGGCATTTTAGATATAGAAGCCGATAGGTATTTCAAATATAGGTGTGGATAGGCATTTCAGATATGGTTGCCGATAGGCATTTCAAATATAGGTGCTGATAGTCATTTCAGATGTAGTTTCCGATAGGCATTTCAAAAATAGGTTCCGATAGGCATTGTAGATATAGGTGCCGATAGGCATTTCAGATATACTTACCGATTGGCATTTTAAAAATAGGTGCCGATAGGCATTTTAGATATAGAAGCCGATAGGTATTTCAAATATAGGTGTGGATAGGCATTTCAGATATGGTTGCCGATAGGCATTTCAAATATAGGTGCTGATAGTCATTTCAGATGTAGTTTCCGATAGGCATTTCAAAAATAGGTGCCGATAGGTATTTCAGATATAGGTGCCGATTGGATTTTCAGATATAGTAGCCGATTGGCATTTTAAAAATAGGTGCCGATAGGCATTTCAGATATACAAGCCGATAGGCATTTCAGATGTAGTTGTCGATTGGCATTTTAAAAATAGGTGCCGATAGGCATTTTAGATATAGGTGCCGATAGGCATTTCAGATATACTTAAAGATTGGCATTTCAAAAATAGGTGCCGATAGGCATTTCAGATAGAGGTGCCGATAGGCTTATCAGATATAGTTGCCGATAGGCATTTAAAATAAAAGTGCCGATAGGCATTTCAAATATAGGTGTCGATCGGCATTTCAGATATAAATGCCGAAAGGCATTTCAGATGTAGGTGCCGATAGGCATTTCTGATGTGGTTGCCGATAGGCATTTCAAATATAGGTGCTGATAGGCATTTCAGATGTAGTTTCCGATAGGCATTTCAAAAATAGGTGCCGATAGGTATTTCAGATATAGGTGCCGATTGGCATTTCAGATATAGTAGCCGATTGGCATTTTAAAAATAGGTGCCGATAGGCATTTCAGATATACAAGCTGATAGGCATTTCAGATGTAGTTGTCGATTGGCATTTTAAAAATAGGTGCCGATAGGCATTTTAGATATAGAAGCCGATAGGTATTTCAAATATAGGTGTGGATAGGCATTTCAGATATGGTTGCCGATAGGCATTTCAAATATAGGTGCTGATAGTCATTTCAGATGTAGTTTCCGATAAGCATTTCAAAAATAGGTTCCGATAGGCAATTTAGATATAGGTGCCGATAGGCATTTCAGATATAGGTGCCGATAGGCATTTCAGATATAGTTGCCGATTGGCATTTTAAAAATAGGTGCCGATAGGCATTTTAGATATAGAAGCCGATAGGTATTTCAAATACAGGTGTGGATAGGCATTTCAGATATGGTTGCCGATAGGCATTTCAAATATAGGTGCTGATAGTTATTTCAGATGTTGTTTCCGATAGGCATTTCAAAAATAGGTTCCGATAGGCATTTCAATTATAGGTGCCGATAGGCATTTCAGATATACTTTCCGATTGGCATTTTAAAAATAGGTGCCGATAGGCATTTTAGATGTAGTTTCCGATAGGCATTTCAAAAATAGGTGCCGATAGGCATTTCAGATATAGGTGCCGATAGGCATATCAGATATAGTTGCCGATAGGCATTTAAAATATAGGCGCCGATAGGCATTCCAGATATGGTTGTCGATAGGCATTTCAAATATAAGTGCTGATAATCTTTTCAGATTTAGTTTCCGATAGGCATTTCAAAAATAGGTACCGATAGGCATTTCAGATATAGGTGCCGATAGGCATTTCAGATATACTTAAAGATTGGCATTTCAAAAATAGGTGCCGATAGGCATTTCAGATAGAGGTGCCGATAGGCTTATCAGATATAGTTGCCGATAGGCATTTAAAATAAAAGTGCCGATAGGCATTTCAAATATAGGTGTCGACCGGCATTTCAGATATAGGTGCCGATGAGCATTTCTGATGTGGTTGCCGATAGGCATTTCAAATATAGGTGCTGATAGGCATTTCAGATGTAGTTTCCGATAGGCATTTCAAAAATAGGTGCCGATAGGTATTTCAGATATAGGTGCCGATTGGCATTTCAGATATAGTTGCCGATTGGCATTTTAAAAATAGGTGCCGATAGGCATTTCAGATATACAAGCCGATAGGCATTTCAGATGTAGTTGTCGATTGGCATTTAAAAAATAGGTGCCGATAGGCATTTTAGATATAGAAGCCGATAGGTATTTCAAATATAGGTGTGGATAGGCATTTCAGATATGGTTGCCGATAGGCATTTCAAATATAGGTGCTGATAGTCATTTCAGATGTAGTTTCCGATAGGCATTTCAAAAATAGGTTCCGATAGGCAATTTAGATATAGGTGCCGATAGGCATTTCAGATATACTTAAAGATTGGCATTTCAAAAATAGGTGCCGATAGGCATTTCAGATATACGTGCCGATAGGCTTATCAGATATAGTTGCCGATAGGCATTTAAAAATAAAAGTGCCGATAGGCATTTCAAATATAGGTGTCGACTGGCATTTCAGATATAAATGCCGAAAGGCATTTCAGATATAGGTGCCGATAGGCATTTCTGATGTGGTTGCCGATAGGCATTTCAAATATAGGTGCTGATAGGCATTTCAGATGTAGTTTTCGACAGGCATTTCAAAAATAGGTGCCGATAGGCATTTCAGATATAGGTGCCGATAGGCACTTCAGATATAAATGCCGATTGGCATTTTAAAAATAGGTGCCGATAGGCATTTCAGATATAGAAGCCGATAGGGATTTCAAATATAGGTGTCGATAGGCATTTCAGATATGGTTGCCGATAAGCATTTCAAATATAGGTGCTGATAGGCATTTCAGAAGTAGTTTCCGATAGGCATTTCAAAAATTGATGCCGATAGGCATTTCAGATATAGGTGCCGATAGGCATTTCAGATATAGTTGCCGATTGGCATTTTAAAAACAGGTGCCGATAGGCATTTCAGATATAGAAGCCGATAGGTATTTCAAATATAGGTGTCGATAGGCATTTCAGATATGGTTGCCGATAGGCATTTCAAATATAGGAGCAGATAGGCATTTCAGATGTAGTTTCCGAAAGGCATTTCAAAAATATATGCCGATAGGCATTTCAGATATAGGTGCCGATAGGCATTTCAGATATAGTTGCCGATTGGTATTTTAAAAATAGGTGCCGATAGGCATTTCAGATATAGAAGCCGATAGGCATTTCAAATATAGGTGCCGATAGGCATTCCAGATATGGTTGCCGATAGGCATTTCAAATATAAGTGCTGATAATCATTTCAAATGTAGTTTCCGATAGGCATTTCAAAATTAGGTACCGATAGGCATTTCAGATATAGGTGCCGATAGGCATTTCCGATATAGTTGCCAATTGGCATTTTAAAAATAGGTGTCGATAGGCATTTCAGATATAGAACCCGATAGGCATTTCAAATATAGGTGCCGATAGGCATTCCAGATATGGTTGCCGATAGGCATTTCAAATATAGGTGCTGATAGGCATTTCAGATGGAGTTTCCGATAGGCATTTCGAAAGTTGGTGCCGATAGGCATTTCAGATATAGGTGCCGATAGGCATTTCAGATATAGTTGCCGATTGGCATTTTAAAAATAGGTGCCGATAGGCATTTTAGATATAGAAGCCGATAGGTATTTCAAATACAGGTGTGGATAGGCATTTCAGATATGGTTGCCGATAGGCATTTCAAATATAGGTGCTGATAGTTATTTCAGATGTTGTTTCCGATAGGCATTTCAAAAATAGGTTCCGATAGGCATTCCAATTATAGGTGCCGATAGGCATTTCAGATATACTTTCCGATTGGCATTTTAAAAATAGGTGCCGATAGGCATTTTAGATGTAGTTTCCGATAGGCATTTCAAAAATAGGTGCCGATAGGCATTTCAGATATAGGTGCCGATAGGCATATCAGATATAGTTGCCGATAGGCATTTAAAATATAGGCGCCGATAGGCATTCCAGATATGGTTGTCGATAGGCATTTCAAATATAAGTGCTGATAATCTTTTAGATGTAGTTTCCGATAGGCATTTCAGATATAGGTGCCGATAGGCATTTCAGATATAGTTGCCAATTGGCATTTTAAAAATAGGTGTCGATAGGCATTTCAGATATAGGTGCCGATTGGCATTTCAGATATAGTTGCCGATTGGCATTTTAAAAATAGGTGCCGATAGGCATTTCAGATATATAAGCCGATAGGCATTTCAGATGTAGTTGCCGATTGGCATTTTAAAAATAGTTGCCGATAGGCATTTTAGATATAGAAGCCGATAGGTATTTCAAATATAGGTGTGGATAGGCATTTCAGATATGGTTGCCGATAGGCATTTCAAATATAGGTGCTGATAGTCATTTCAGATGTAGTTTCCGATTAGCATTTCAAAAATAGGTTCCGATAGGCATTGTAGATATAGGTGCTGATAGGCATTTCAGATATACTTACCGATTGGCATTTTAAAAATAGGTGCCGATAGGCATTTTAGATATAGAAGCCGATAGGTATTTCAAATATAGGTGTGGATAGGCATTTCAGATATGGTTGCCGATAGGCATTTCAAATATAGGTGCTGATAGTCATTTCAGATGTAGTTTCCGATAGGCATTTCAAAAATAGGTTCCGATAGGCATTTTAGATATAGGTGCCGATAGGCATTTCAGATATACTTAAAGATTGGCATTTCAAAAATAGGTGCCGATAGGCATTTCAGATAGAGGTGCCGATAGGCTTATCAGATATAGTTGCCGATAGGCATTTAAAATAAAAGTGCCGATAGGCATTTCAAATATAGGTGTCGATCGGCATTTCAGATATAAATGCCGAAAGGCATTTCAGATATAGGTGCCGATAGGCATTTCTGATGTGGTTGCCGTTAGGCATTTCAAATATAGGTGCTGATAGGCATTTCAGATGTAGTTTTCGATAGGCATTTCAAAAATAGGTGCCGATAGGCATTTCAGATATAGGTGCCGATAGGCACTTCAGATATAAATGCCGATTGGCATTTTAAAAATAGGTGCCGATAGGCATTTCAGATATAGAAGCCGATAGGCATTTCAAATATAGGCGCCGATAGGCATTCCAGATATGGTTGCCGATAGGCATTTCAAATATAGGTGCTGATAGGCATTTCAGATGTAGTTTCCGATAGGCATTTCAAAAATAGGTGCCCATAGGCATTTCAGATATAGGTGCCGATAGGCATTTCAGATATAGTTGCCGATTGGCATTTTAAAAATAGGCGCCGATAGGTATTTCAGATATAGATGCCGATAGGCATTTCAAATATAGGTGCCGATAGGCATTCCAGATATAGTTGCCGATAGGCATTTCAAATATAGGTGCTGATAGGCATTTCAAATGTAGTTTCCGACAGGCATTTCAAAACTAGGTGCGATAGGCATTTCAGATATAGGTGCCGATAGGCATTTCAGATATAGTTGCCGATTGGCATTTTAAAAATAGGTGTCGATAGGCATTTTAGATATAGAAGCCGATAGGCATTTCAAATATAGGTGCCGATAGGCATTCCAGATATGGTTGCCGATAGGCATTTCAAATATAGGTGCTGATAGGCAATTCAGATGTAGTTTCCGTTAGGCATTTCAAAAATTGGTGCCGATAGGCATTTCAGATATAGGTGCCGATAGGCATTTCAGATATAGTTGCCGATTGGCATTTTAAAAATAGGTGCCGATAGGCATTTCAGATATAGAAGCCGATAGGTATTTCAAATATAGGTGTCGATAGGCATTTCAGATATGATTGCCGATAGGGATTTCAAATATAGGTGCTGATAGGCATTTCAGATGTAGTTTCCGATAGGCATTTCAAAAATAGGTGCCGATAGGCATTTCTGATATAGGTGCCGATAGGCATTTCAGATATAGTTGCCGATAGGCATTTTAAAAATAGGTGCCGATAGACATTTCAGATATATAAGCCGATAGGCATTTCAAATATAGGTGCCGATGAGCATTCCGGATATGTTTGCCGATAGGCATTTCAAATATAGGTGCTGATAGGCATTTCAGATGTAGTTTCCGATAGGCATTTCAAAAATTGGTGCCGATAGGCATTTCAAAAATTGGTGCCGATAGGCATTTCAGATATAGGTGCCGATAGGCATTTCAGATATAGTTGCCGATTGGCATTTTAAAAATAGGTGCCGATAGGCATTTCAGATATGGTTGCCGATAAGCATTTCAAATATAGGTGCTGATAGGCATTCCGGATGTAGTTTCCGATAGGCATTTCAAAAAATGGTGCCGATAGGCATTTCAGATATATAAGCCGATAGGCATTTCAAATATAGGTGCCGATGAGCATTCCAGATATGGTTGCCGATAGGCATTTCAAATATAGGTGCTGATAGGCATTTCAGATGTAGTTTCCGATAGGCATTTCAAAAATTGGTGTCGATAGGCATTTCAGATATAGAAGCCGATAGGCATTTCAAATATAGGTACCGATATGCATTCCAGATATGGTTGCCGATAGGCATTTCAAATATAGGTGCTGATAGGCATTCCGGATGTAGTTTTCGATAGGCATTTCAAAAAATGGTGCCGATAGGCATTTCAGATATAGGTGCCGATAGGCATTTCAGATATAGTTACCGATTGGCATTTTAAAAATAGGTACCGATAGGCATTTCAGATATAGAAGCCGATAGGTATTTCAAATATAGGTGTCGATAGGCATTTCAGATATGGTTGCCGATAGGCATTTCAAATATAGGTGCTGATAGGCATTTCAGATGTAGTTTCCGATAGGCATTTCAAATATAGGTGCTGATAGGCATTTCAGATGTAGTTTTCGATAGGCAATTCAAAAATAGGTGCCGATAGGCATTTCAGATATAGGTGCCGATAGTCATTTCAGATATAGTTGCCAATTGGCATTTAAAAAATAGGTGCCGATAGGCATTTCAGATATAGAAGCCGATAGGCATTTCAAATATAGGTGCCGATAGGCATTGCAGATATAGTTGCCGATAGGCATTTCAAATATAGGTGCTGATAGGCATTTTAGATGAAGTTTCCGATAGGCATTTCAAAAATAGGCTCCGATAGGCATTTTAGATATAGGTGCCGATAGGCATTTCAGATATACTTACCGATTGGCATTTTAAAAATAGGTGCCGATAGGCATTTTAGATATAGAAGCGGATAGGTATTTCAAATATAGGTGTGGATAGGCATATCAGATATGGTTGCCGATAGGCATTTCAAATATAGGTGCTGATAGTCATTTCAGATGTAGTTTCCGATAGGCATTTCAAAAATAGGTTCCGATAGGCATTTTAGATATAGGTGCCGATAGGCATTTCACATATACTTAAAGATTGGCATTTCAAAAATAGGTGCCGATAGGCATTTCAGATATAGGTGCCGATAGGCTTATCAGATATAGTTGCAGATAGGCATTTAAAATAAAAGTGCCGATAGGCATTTTAGATATAGGTGCCGATAGGCATTTCAGATATACTTAAAGATTGGCATTTCAGATATAGGTGCCGATAGGCATTTCTGATGTGGTTGTTGATAGGCATTTCAAATATAGGTGCTGATAGGCATTTCAGATGTAGTTTTCGATAGGCATTTCAAAAATAGGTGCCGATAGGCATTTCAGATATAGGTGCCGATAGGCACTTCAGATATAAATGCCGATTGGCATTTTAAAAATAGGTGCCGATAGGCATTTCAGATATAGAAGCCGATAGGCATTTCAAATATAGGCGCCGATAGGCATTCCAGATATGGTTGCCGATTGGCTTTTCAAATATAGGTGCTGATAGGCATTTCAGATGTAGTTTCCGATAGGCATTTCAAAAATAGGTGCCGATAGGCATTTCAGATATAGTTGCCGATTGGCATTTTAAAAATAGGTGCCGATAGGCATTTTAGATATAGAAGCCGATAGGGATTTCAAATATAGGTGTCGATAGGCATTTCAGATATGGTTGCCGATAAGCATTTCAAATATAGGTGCTGATAGGCAATTCAGATATAGAAGCCGATAGGTATTTCAAATATAGGTGTCGATAGGCATTTCAGATATGGTTGCCGATAGTCATTTCAAATATAGGAGCAGATAGGCATTTCAGATTTAGTTTCCGAAAGGCATTTCAAAAATATATGCCGATAGGCATTTCAGATATAGGTGCCGATAGGCATTTCAGATATAGTTGCCGATTGGTATTTTAAAAATAGGTGCCGGTAGGCAATTCAGATATAGAAGCCGATAGGCATTACAAATATAGTTGCCGATAGGCATTCTAGATATGGTTGCCGATAGGCATATCAAATATAAGCGCTGATAATCATTTCAGATGTAGTTTCCGATAGGCATTTCAAAAATAGGTACCGATAGGTATTTCAGATATAGGTGCCGATAGGCATTTCAGATATACTTACCGATTGGCATTTTAAAAATAGGTGCCGATAGGCATTTTAGATGTAGTTTCCGATAGGCATTTCAAAAATAGGTGCCGATAGGCATTTCAGATATAGCTGCCGATAGGCATATCAGATATAGTTGCCGATAGGCATTTAAAATATATGTGCCGATAGGCATTTCAAATATAGGTGTCGACCGGCATTTCAGAGATAAATGCCGAAAGACATTTCAGATATAGGTGCCGATAGGCATTTCTGATGTGGTTGCCGATAGGCATTTCAAATATAGGTGCTGATAGGCATTTCAGATGTAGTTTCCGATAGGCATTTCAAAAATAGGTAGCGATAGGCATTTCAGATATAGGTGCCGATAGGCATATCAGATATAGTTGCCGATAGGAATTTAAAATATATGTGCCGATAGGCATTTCAAATATAGGTGTCGACCGGCATTTCAGATATAAATGCCGAAAGGCATTTCAGATATAGGTGCCGATAGGCATTTCTGATGTGGTTGCCGATAGGCATTTCAAATATAGGTGCTGATAGGCAATTTAGATGTAGTTTCCGATAGGCATTTCAAAAATAGGTACCGATAGGCATTTCAGATATAGGTGCCGATAGGCATTTCAGATATAATTGCCGATTGGCATTTTAAAAATAGGTGCCGATAGGCATTTCAGATATAGAAGCCGATAGGCATTTCAAATATAGGTGTGGATAGGCATTTCAGATATGGTTGCCGATAGGCATTTCAAATATAGGTGCTGATAGTCATTTCAGATGTAGTTTCCGATAGGCATTTCAAAAATAGGTTCCGATAGGCATTTCAGATATAGGTGCCGATAGGCATTTCAGATATACTTACCGATTGGCATTTTAAAAATAGGTGCCGATAGGCATTTTAGATGTAGTTTCCGATAGGCATTTCAAAAATAGGTGCCGATAGGCATTTCAGATATAGGTGCCATTATGCATATCAGATATAGTTGCCGATAGGCATTTAAAATATATGTGCCGATAGGCATTTCAAATATAGGTGTCGACCGGCATTTCAGATATAAATGCCGAAAGGCATTTCAGATATAGGTGCCGATAGGCATTTCTGATGTGGTTGCCGATAGGCATTTCAAATATAGGTGCTGATAGGCATTTCAGATGTAGTTTCCGATAGGCATTTCAAAAATAGGTACCGATAGGCATTTCAGATATAGGTGCCGATAGGCATTTCAGATATAGTTGCCGATTAGCATTTTAAAAATAGGTGCCGATAGGCATTTTAGATGTAGTTTCCGATAGGCATTTCAAAAACAGGTGCCGATAGGCATTTTAGATATAGGTGCCGATAGGCATATCAGATATAGTTGCCGATAGGCATCTAAAAGATAGGTGCCGATAGGCATTTCAAATATAGGTGTCGATCGGCATTTCAGATATAAATGCCGTAGGGCATTTCAGATATAGGTGCCGATAGGCATTTGTGATATGGTTGCCGATAGGCATTTAAATATAGGTGCTGATAGGCATTTCAGATGTAGTTTCCGATAGGCATTTCAAAAATAGGTGCCGATAGGCATTTCAGATATAGGTGCCGATTGGCATTTCAGATATAGTTGCGATTGGCATTTTAAAAATAGTTCCCGATAGGCATTTCAGATATAGAAGCCGATAGGGATTTCAAATATAGGTGTCGATAGCTATTTCAGATATGGTTGCCGATAAGCATTTCAAATATAGGTGTTGATAGGCATTTCAGACGTAGTTTCCGATAGGCATTTAAAAAATAGGTGCCGATAGGCATTTCAGATATAGGTGCCGATAGGCATTTCAGATATAGTTGCCGATTGGCATTTTAAAAATAGGTGTCGATAGGCATTTCAGATATAGAAGCCGATAGGCATTTCAAATATAGGTGCCGATAGGCATTCCAGATATTGTTGCCGAAAGGCATTTCAAATATAGGTGCCCATAGGCATTCCAGATATGGTTGCCGATAGGCATTTCAATTATAGGTGCTGATAGGCATTTCAGATGGAGTTTCCGATAGGCATTTCAAAAATAGGTGCCGATAGGCATTTCAGATATAGGTGCCGATAGGCATTTCAGATATAGTTGCCGATTGGTATTTTAAAAATAGGTGCCGATAAGCATTTCAGATATAGAAGCTGATAGGCATTTCAAATATAGGTGCCGATAGGCATTCCAGATATGGTTGCCGATAGGCATTTCAAATATAAGTGCTGATAATCATTTCAGATGTAGTTTCCGATAGGCATTTCAAAAATACGTACCGATAGGCATTTCAGATATAGGTGCCGATAGGCATTTCAGATATAGTTGCCATTTGGCATCTTAAAAATAGGTGTCGATAGGCATTTCAGATATAAGTGCCGATTGGCATTTCAGTTATAGTTGCCGATTGGCATTTTAAAAATAGGTGCCGATAGGCATTTCAGATATAGAAGCCGATAGGGATTTCAAATATAGGTGTCGATAGGCATTTCAGATATGGTTGCCGATAGGCATTTCAAATATAGGTGCTGATAGGCATTTCAGATGTAGTTTCCGATAGGCATTTCAAAAATAGGTGCCGATAGGTATTTCAGATATAAGTGCCGATTGGCATTTCAGATATAGTTGCCGATTGGCATTTTAAAAATAGGTGCCGATAGGCATTTTAGATATATAAGCCGATAGGCATTTCAGATGTAGTTGTCGATTGGCATTTTAAAAATAGGTGCCGATAGGCATTTTAGATATAGAAGCCGATAGGTATTTCAAATATAGGTGTGGATAGGCATTTCAGATATGGTTGCCGATAGGCATTTCAAAAATAGGTTCCGATAGGCAATTTAGATATAGGTGCCGATAGGCATTTCAGATATACTTAAAGATTGGCATTTCAAAAATAGGTGCCGATAGGCATTTCAGATATACGTGCCGATAGGCTTATCAGATATAGTTGCCGATAGGCATTTAAAATAAAAGTGCCGATAGGCATTTCAAAAATAGGTACCGATAGGCATTTCAGATATAGGTGCCGATAGGCATTTCAGATATAGTTGCCGATTGGCATTTTAAAAATAGGTGCCGATAGGCATTTCAGATATAGAAGCCGATAGGTATTTCAAATATAGGTGCCGATAGGCATTTCTGATGTGGTTGCCGATAGGCATTTGAAATATAGGTGCTGATAGGCATTTCAGATGTAGTTTTCGATAGGCATTTCAAAAATAGGTGCCGATAGGCATTTCAGATATTGGTGCCGATAGGCACTTCAGATATAAATGCCGATTGGCATTTTAAAAATAGGTGCCGATAGGCATTTCAGATATAGAAGCCGATAGGGATTTCAAATATAGGTGTCGATAGGCATTTCAGATATGGTTGCCGATAAGCATTTCAAATATAGGTGCTGATAGGCATTTCAGAAGAAGTTTCCGATAGGCATTTCAAAAATTGATGCCGATAGGCATTTCGGATATAGGTGCCGATAGGCATTTCAGATATAGTTGCCGATTGGCATTTTAAAAACAGGTGCCGATAGGCATTTCAGATATAGAAGCCGATAGGTATTTCAAATATAGGTGTCGATAGGCATTTCAAATATAGGAGCAGATAGGCATTTCAGATGTAGTTTCCGAAACGCATTTCAAAAATATATGCCGATAGGCATTTCAGATAAAGGTGCCGATAGGCATTTCAGATATAGTTGCTGATTGGTATTTTAAAAATAGGTGCCGATAGGCATTTCAGATATAGAAGCCGATAGGCATTTCAAATATAGGTGCCGATAGGCATTCCAGATATGATTGCCGATAGGCATTTCAAATATAAGTGCTGATAATCATTTCAAATGTAGTTTCCGATAGGCATTTCAAAAATAGGTACCGATAGGCATTTAAGATATAGGTGCCGATAGGCATTTCCGATATAGTTGCCAATTGGCATTTTAAACATAGGTGTCGATAGGCATTTCAGATATAGAACCCGATAGGCATTTCAAATATAGGTGCCGATAGGCATTCCAGATATGGTTGCCGATAGGCATTTCAAATATAGGTGCTGATAGGCATTTCAGATGGAGTTTCCGATAGGCATTTCGAAAGTTGGTGCCGATAGGCATTTCAGATATAGGTCCCGATAGGCATTTCAGATATAGTTGCCGATTGGCATTTTAAAAATAGGTGCCGATAGGCATTTTAGATATAGAAGCCGATAGGTATTTCAAATACAGGTGTGGATAGGCATTTCAGATATGGTTGCCGATAGGCATTTCAAATATAGGTGCTGATAGTCATTTCAGATGTTGTTTCCGATAGGCATTTCAAAAATAGGTTCCGATAGGCATTTCAATTATAGGTGCCGATAGGCATTTCAGATATACTTTCCGATTGGCATTTTAAAAATAGGTGCCGATAGGCATTTTAGATGTAGTTTCCGATAGGCATTTCAAAAATAGGTGCCGATAGGCATTTCAGATATAGGTGCCGATAGGCATATCAGATATAGTTGCCGATAGGCATTTAAAATATAGGTGCCGATAGGCATTTCAAATATAAGTGTCGATCGGCATTTCAGATATAAATGCCGTAGGCCATTTCAGATATAGGTGCCGATAGGCATTTCTGATGTGGTTGCCGATAGGCATTTCAAATATAAATGCTGATAGGCATTACAGATGTAGTTTTCGATAAGCATTTCAAAAATAGGTGCCGATAGGCATTTGAGATATAGGTGCCGATAGGCACTTCAGATATAGTTGCCGATTGGCATTTTAAAAATAGGTGCCGATAGGAATTTTAGATATAGAAGCCGATAGGCATTTCAAATATAGGCGCCGATAGGCATTCCAGATATGGTTGTCGATAGGCAAATCAAATATAAGTGCTGATAATCTTTTCAGATTTAGTTTCCGATAGGCATTTCAAAAATAGGTACCGATAGGCATTTCAGATATAGGTGCCGATAGGCATTTCAGATATAGTTGCCAATTGGCATTTTAAAAATAGGTGTCGATAGGCATTTCAGATATAGGTGCCGATTGGCATTTCAGATATAGTTGCCGATTGGCATTTTAAAAATAGGTGCCGATAGGCATTTCAGATATATAAGCCGATAGGCATTTCAGATGTAGTTGCCGATTGGCATTTTAAAAATAGGTGCCGATAGGCATTTTAGATATAGAAGCCGATAGGTATTTCAAATATAGGTGTGGATAGGCATTTCAGATATGGTTGCCGATAGGCATTTCAAATATAGGTGCTGATAGTCATTTCAGATGTAGTTTCCGATAGGCATTTCAAAAATAGGTTCCGATAGGCATTGTAGATATAGGTGCCGATAGGCATTTCAGATATACTTACCGATTGGCATTTTAAAAATAGGTGCCGATAGGCATTTTAGATATAGAAGCCGATAGGTATTTCAAATATAGGTGTGGATAGGCATTTCAGATATGGTTGCCGATAGGCATTTCAAATATAGGTGCTGATAGTCATTTCAGATGTAGTTTCCGATAGGCATTTCAAAAATAGGTTTTGATAGGCATTTTAGATATAGGTGCCGATAGGCATTTCAGATATACTTAAAGATTGGCATTTCAAAAATAGGTGCCGATAGGCATTTCAGATAGAGGTGCCGATAGGCTTATCAGACATAGTTGCCGATAGGCATTTAAAATAAAAGTGCCGATAGGCATTTCAAATATAGGTGTCGATCGGCATTTCAGATATAAATGCCGAAAGGCATTTCAGATATAGGTGCCGATAGGCATTTCTGATGTGGTTGCCGATAGGCATTTCAAATATAGGTGCTGATAGGCATTTCAGATGTAGTTTTCGATAGGCATTTCAAAAATAGGTGCCGATAGGCATTTCAGATATAGGTGCCGATAGGCATATCAGATATAGTTGCCGATAGGCATTTAAAATATATGTGCCGATAGGCATTTCAAATATAGGTGTCGACCGGCATTTCAGATATAAATGCCGAAAGGCATTTCAGATATAGGTGCCGATAGGCATTTCTGATGTGGTTGCCGATAGGCATTTCAAATATAGGTGCTGATAGGCATTTCAGATGTAGTTTTCGATAGGCATTTCAAAAATAGGTGCCGATAGGCATTTCAGATATAGGTGCCGATAGGCACTTCAGATATATTTGCCGATTGGCATTTTAAAAATAGGTGTCGATAGGCATTTCAGATATAGAAGCCGATAGGCATTTTAAATATAGGTGCCGATAGGCATTCCAGATATGGTTGCCGATAGGCATTTCAAATATAGGTGCCGATAGGCATTCCAGATATGGTTGCCGATAGGCATTTCAAATATAGGTGCTGATAGGCATTTTAGATGGAGTTTCCGATAGGCATTTCCAAATAGGTGCCGATAGGCATTTCAGATATAGGTGCCGATAGGCATTTCTGATATAGTTGCCGATTGGTATTTTAAAAATAGGTGCCGATAGGCATTTCAGATATAGAAGCCGATAGGCATTTCAAATATAGGTGCCGATAGGCATTCCAGATATGGTTGCCGATAGGCATTTCAAATATAAGTGCTGATAATCATTTCAGATGTAGTTTCCGATAGGCATTTCAAAAATAGGTACCGATAGGCATTTTAGATATAGGTGCCGATAGGCATTTCAGATATAGTTGCCAATTGGCATTTTAAAAATAGGTGTCGATAGTCATTTCAGATATAGGTGTCGATAGGCATTTCAGATATAGGTGCCGATTGGCATTTCAGATATAGTTGCCGATTGGCATTTTAAAAATAGGTGCCGATAGGCATTTTAGATATAGAAGCCGATAGGGATTTCAAATATAGGTGTCGATAGGCATTTCAGATATGGTTGCCGATAGGCATTTCAAATATAGGTGCTGATAGGCATTTCAGATGTAGTTTCCGATAGGCATTTCAAAAATAGGTGCCGATAGGCATTTCAGATATAGGTGCCGATTGGCATTTCAGATATAGTTGCCGATTGGCATTTTAAAAATAGGTGCCGATAGGCATTTCAGATATATAAGCCGATAGGCATTTCAGATGTAGTTGCCGATTGGCATTTAAAAAATAGGTGCCGATAGGCATTTTAGATATAGAAGCCGATAGGTATTTCAAATATAGGTGTGGATAGGCATTTCAGATATGGTTGCCGATAGGCATTGCAAACATAGGTGCTGATAGTCATTTCAGATGTAGTTTCCGATAGGCATTTCAAAAATAGGTTCCGATAGGCATTTTAGATATAGGTGCCGATAGGCATTTCAGATATACTTAAAGATTGGCATTTCAAAAATAGGTGCCGATAGGCATTTCAGATATAGGTGCCGATAGGCATTTAAAATAAAAGTGCCGATAGGCATTTCAAATATAGGTGTCGACCGGCATTTCAGATATAAATGCCGAAATGCATTTCAGATATAGGTGCCGATAGGCATTTCTGATGTGGTTGCCGATAGGCATTTCAAATATAGGTGCTGATAGGCATTTCAGATGTAGTTTTCGATAGGCATTTCAAAAATAGGTGCCGATAGGCATTTCAGATATAGGTACCGATAGGCACTTCAGATATAAATGCCGATTGGCATTTTAAAAATAGGTGCCGATAGGCATTTCAGATATAGAAGCCGATAGGGATTTCAAATATAGGTGTCGATAGGCATTTCAGATATGGTTGCCGATAAGCATTTCAAATATAGGTGCTGATAGGCATTTCAGATGTAGTTTCCGATAGGTAATTCAAAAATTGATGCCGATAGGCATTTCGGATATAGGTGCCGATAGGCATTTCAGATATAGTTGCCGATTGGCATTTTAAAAACAGGTGCCGATAGGCATTTCAGATATAGAAGCCGATAGGTATTTCAAATATAGGTGTCGATAGGCATTTCAGATATGGTTGCCGATAGGCATTTCAAATATAGGAGCAGATAGGCATTTCAGATGTAGTTTCCGAAAGGCATTTCAAAAATATATGACGATAGGCATTTCAGATATAGGTGCCGATAGGCATTTCAGATATAGTTGCCGATTGGTATTTTAAAAATAGCTGCCGATAGGCATTTCAGATATAGAAGCCGATAGGCATTTCAAATATAGGTGCCGATAGGCATTCCAGATATGGTTGCCGATAGGCATTTCAAATATAAGTGCTGATAATCATTTCAGATGTAGTTTCCGATAGGCATTTCAAAAATAGGTACCGATAGGCATTTCAGATATAGGTGCCGATTGGCATTTCAGATATAGAACCCGATAGGCATTTCAAATATAGGTGCCGATAGGCATTCCAGATATGGTTGCCGATAGGCATTTCAAATATAGGTGCTGATAGGCATTTCAGATGGAGTTTCCGATAGGCATTTCAAAAGTTGGTGCCGATAGGCATTTCAGATATAGGTGCCGATAGGCATTTCAGATATAGTTGCCGATTGGCATTTTAAAAATAGGTGCCGATAGGCATTTTAGATATAGAAGCCGATAGGTATTTCAAATAGAGGTGTGGATAGGCATTTCAGATATGGTTGCCGATAGGCATTTCAAATATAGGTGCTGATAGTCATTTCAGATGTTGTTTCCGATAGGCATTTCAAAAATAGGTTCCGATAGGCATTTCAATTATAGGTGCCGATAGGCATTTCAGATATACTTTCCGATTGGCATTTTAAAAATAGGTGCCGATAGGCATTTTAGATGTAGTTTCCGATAGGCATTTCAAAAATAGGTGCCGATAGGCATTTCAGATATAGGTGCCGATAGGCATATCAGATATAGTTGCCGATAGGCATTTAAAATATAGGTGCCGATAGGCATTTCAAATATAGGTGTCGATCGGCATTTCAGATATAAATGCCGTAGGGCATTTCAGATATAGGTGCCGATAGGCATTTCTGATGTGGTTGCCGATAGGCATTTCAAATATAAATGCTGATAGGCATTTCAGATGTAGTTTTTGATAGGCATTTCAAAAATAGGTGCCGATAGGCATTTGAGATATAGGTGCCGATAGGCACTTCAGATATAGTTGCCGATTGGCATTTTAAAAATAGCTGCCGATAGGCATTTTAGATATAGAAGCCGATAGGCATTTCAAATATAGGCGCCGATAGGCATTCCAGATAAGGTTGCCGATAGGCATTTCAAATATAAGTGCTGATAATCATTTCAGATGTAGTTTCCGATAGGCATTTCAAAAATAGGTACCGATAGGCATTTCAGATATAGGTGCCGATAGGCATTTCAGATATAGTTGCCAATTGGCATTTTAAAAATAGGTGTCGATAGGTTTCAGATATAGGTGCCGATAGGCATTTCAGATATAGTTGCCAATTGGCATTTTAAAAATAGGTGTCGATAGGCATTTCAGATATAGGTGCCGATTGGCATTTTAGATATAGTTGCCGATTGGCATTTTAAAAATAGGTGCCGATAGGCATTTTAGATATAGGTGCCGATAGGCATTTCAGATATACTTACCGATTGGCATTTTAAAAATAGGTGCCGATAGGCATTTTAGATATAGAAGCCGATAGGTATTTCAAACATAGGTGTGGATAGGCATATCAGATATGGGTGCCGATAGGCATTTCAAATATAGGTGCTGATAGTCATTTCAGATGTAGTTTCCGATAGGCATTTCAAAAATAGGTCCCGATAGGCATTTTAGATATAGGTGCCAATAGGCATTTCAGATATACTTAAAGATTGGCATTTCAAAAATAGGTGCCGATAGGCATTTCAGATATAGGTGCCGATAGGCTTATCAGATATAGTTGCCGATAGGCATTTAAAATAAAAGTGCCGATAGGCATTTCAAATATAGGTGTCGATCGGAATTTCAGATATAAATGCCGAAAGGCATTTCAGATATAGGTGCCGATAGGCATTTCTGATGTGGTTGCCGATAGGCATTTCAAATATAGGTGCTGATAGGCATTTCAGATGTAGTTTTCGATAGGCATTTCAAAAATAGGTGCCGATAGGCATTTCAGATATAGGTGCCGATAGGCACTTCAGATATAAATGCCGATTGGCATTTTAAAAAAAGGTGCCGATAGGCATTTCAGATATAGAAGCCGATAGGCATTTCAAATATAGGCGCCGATAGGCATTCCAGATATGGTTGCCGATAGGCATTTCAAATATAGGTGCTGATAGGCATTTCAGATGTAGTTTCCGATAGGCATTTTAAATATAGGTGCCGATAGACATTTCAGATATAGGTGCCGATAGGCATTTCAGATATAGTTGCCGATTGGCATTTTAAAAATAGGTGCCGATAGGCATTTCAGATATAGAAGCCGATAGGGATTTCAAATATAGGTGTCGATAGGCATTTCAGATATGGTTGCCGATAAGCATTTCAAATATAGGTGCTGATAGGCATTTCAGATATAGAAGCCGATAGGTATTTCAAATATAGGTGTCGATAGGCATTTCAGATATGGTTGCCGATAGGCATTTCAAATATAGGAGCTGATAGGCATTTCAGATGTAGTTTCCGAAAGGCATTTCAAAAATATATGCCGATAGGCATTTCAGATATAGGTGCCGATAGGCATTTCAGATATAGTTGCCGATTGGTATTTTAAAAATAGGTGCCGATAGGCATTTCAAATATAGAAGCCGATAGGCATTTCAAATATAGTTGCCGATAGGCATTCCAGATATGGTTGCCGATAGGCATATCAAATATAAGCGCTGATAATCATATCAGATGTAGTTTCCGATAGGCATTTCAAAAATAGGTACCGATAGGCATTTCAGATATAGGTGCCGATAGGCATTTCAGATATAGTTGCCGATTGGCATTTTAAAAATAGGTGCCGATAGGCATTTCAGATATAGAAGCCGATAGGTATTACAAATATAGGTGTGGATAGGCATTTCAGATATGGTTGCCGATAGGCATTTCAAATATAGGTGCTGATAGTTATTTCAGATGTAGTTTCCGATAGGCATTTCAAAAATAGGTTCCGATAGGCATTTCAGATATAGGTGCCGATAGGCATTTCAGATATACTTACCGATTGGCATTTTAAAAATAGGTGCCGAAAGGCATTTTAGATGTAGTTTCCTATAGGCATTTCAAAAATAGGTGCCGATAGGCATTTCAGATATAGGTGCCGATAGGCATATCAGATATAGTTGCCGATAGGCATTTAAAATATATGTGCCGATAGGCATTTCAAATATAGGTGTCGACCGGCATTTCAGATATAAATGCCGAAAGGCATTTCAGATATAGGTGCCGATAGGCATTTCTGATGTGGTTGCCGATAGGCATTTCAAATATAGGTGCTGATAGGCATTTCAGATGTAGTTTTCGATAGGCATTTCAAAAATAGGTGCCGATAGGCATTTCATATATAGGTGCCGATAGGCACTTCAGATATAGTTGCCGATTGGCATTTTAAAAATAGGCGCCGATAGGTATTTCAGATATAGAAGCCGATAGGCATTTCAAATATAGGCGTAGATAGGCATTCCAGATATGGTAGCCGATAGGCATTTTAAATATAAATGCTGATAGGCATTTCAGACGTAGTTTCCGATAGGCATTTCAAAAATAGTTGCCGATAGGCATTTCAGATATAGGTGCCGATAGGCATTTCAGATATAGTTGCCGATTGGCATTTTAAAAATAGGTGCCGATAGGCATTTCAGATATAGAAGCCGATAGGCATTTCAAATATAGGTGCCGATAGGCATTCCAGATATGGTTGCCGATAGGCATTTCAAATATAGGTGCTGATAGGCATTTCAGATGTAGTTTCCGATAGGCATTTCAAAAATAGGTGCCGATAGGCATTTCAGATATAGGTGCCGATAGGCATTTCAGATATAGCTGCCGATTGGCATTTTAAAAATAGGTGCCGATAGGCATTTCAGATATAGAAGCCGATAGGTATTTCAAATATAGGTGTCGATAGGCATTTCAGATATGGTTGCCGATAGGCATTTCAAATATAGGTGCTGATAGGCATTTCAGATGTAGTTTTCGATAGGCATTTCAAAAATAGGTGCCGATAGGCATTTCAGATATAGGTGCCGATAGGCTTATCAGATATAGTTGCCGATAGGCATTTAAAATAAAAGTGCCGATAGGCATTTCAATTATAGGTGTCGACCGGCATTTCAGATATAAATGCCGAAAGGCATTTCAGATATAGGTGCCGATAGGCATTTCTGATGTGGTTGCCGATAGGCATTCCAAATATAGGTGCTGATAGGCATTTCAGATGTAGTTTTCGATAGGCATTTCAAAAATAGGTGCCGATAGGCATTTCAGATATAGGTGCCGATAGGCACTTCAGATATAAATGCCGATTGGCATTTTAAAAATAGGTGCCGATAGGCATTTCAGATATAGAAGCCGATAGGGATTTCAAATATAGGTGTCGATAGGCATTTCAGATATAGTTGCCGATAAGCATTTCAAATATAGGTGCTGATAGGCATTTCAGATGTAGTTTCCGATAGGCATTTCAAAAATTGATGCCGATAGGCATTTCGGATATAGGTGCCGATAGGCATTTCAGATATAGTTGCCGATTGGCATTTTAAAAACAGGTGCCGATAGGCATTTCAGATATAGAAGCCGATAGGTATTTCAAATATAGGTGTCGATAGGCATTTCAGATATGGTTGCCGATAGGCATTTTTAAAATATAGGAGCAGATAGGCATTTCAGATGAGTTTCCGAAAGGCATTTCAAAAATATATGCCGATAGGCATTTCAGATATAGGTGCCGATAGGCATTTCAGATATAGTTGCCGATTGGTATTTTAAAAAAAGGTGCCGATAGGCATTTCAGATATAGAAGCCGATAGGCATTTCAAATATAGGTGCCGATAGGCATTCCAGATATGGTTGCCGATAGGCATTTCAAATATAAGTGCTGATAATCATTTCAGATGTAGTTTCCGATAGGCATTTCAAAAATAGGTACCGATAGGCATTTCAGATATAGGTGCCAATAGGCATTTCAGATATAGTTGCCAATTGGCATTTTAAAAATAGGTGTCGATAGGCATTTCAGATATAGAACCCGATAGGCATTTCAAATATAGGTGCCGATAGGCATTCCAGATATGGTTGCTGATAGGCATTTCAAATATAGGTGCTGATGGGCATTTCAGATGGAGTTTCCGATAGGCATTTCAAAAGTTGGTGCCGATAGGCATTTCAGATATAGGTGCCGATTGGCATTTCAGATATAGTTGCCGATTGGCATTTTAAAAATAGGTGCCGATAGGCATTTTAGATATAGAAGCCGATAGGTATTTCAAATATAGGTGTGGATAGGCATTTCAGATATGGTTGCCGATAGGCATTTCAAATATAGGTGCTGATAGTCATTTCAGATGTAGTTTCCGATAGGCATTTCAAAAATAGGTTCCGATAGGCATTTTAGATATAGGTGCCGATAGGTATTTCAGATATACTTACCGATTGGCATTTTAAAAATAGGTGCCGATGGGTATTTTAGATATAGAAGCCGATAGGTATTTCAAATATAGGTGTGGATAGGCATTTCAGATATGGTTGCCGATAGGCATTTCAAATATAGGTGCTGATTGTCATTTCAGATGTAGTTTCCGATAGGCATTTCAAAAATAGGTTCCGATAGGCATTTTAGATATAGGTGCCGATAGGCATTTCAGATATACTTTAAGATTGGCATTTCAAAAATAGGTGCCGATAGGCATTTTAGATATAGAAGCCGATAGGCATTTCAAATATAGGCGCCGATAGGCATTCCAGATATGGTTGCCGATAGGCATTTCAAATATAGGTGCTGATAGGCATTTCAGATGTAGTTTCCGATAGGCATTTCAAAAATAGGTGCCGATAGGCATTTCAGATATAGGTGCCGATTGGCATTTCAGATATAGTTGCCGATTGGTATTTTAAAAATAGGTGCCGATAGGCATTTCAGATATAGAAGCCGATAGGGATTTCAAATATAGGTGTCGATAGCTATTTCAGATATGGTTGCCGATAAGCATTTCAAATAAAGGTGCTGATAGGCATTTCAGATGTAGTTTCCGATAGGCATTTCAAAAATAGGTGCCGTTAGGCATTTCAAATATAGGTGCCGATAGGCATTTCAGATATAGTTGCCGATTGGCATTTTAAAAATAGGTGTCGATAGGCATTTCAGATATAGAAGCCGATAGGCATTTCAAATATAGGTGCCGATAGGCATTCCAGATATGGTTGCCGATAGGCATTTCAAATATAGGTGTCGATAGGCATTCCAGATATGGTTGCCGATAGGCATTTCAAATATAGGTGCTGATAGGCATTTCAGATGGTGTTTCCGATAGGCATTTCAAAAATAGGTGCCGATAGGCATTCCAGATATAGGTGCCGATAGGCATTTCAGATATAGTTGCCGATTGGTATTTTAAAAATAGGTGCCGATAGGCATTTCAGATATAGAAGCCAATAGGCATTTCAAATATAGGTGCCGATAGGCATTCCAGATATGGTTGCCTATAGGCATTTCAAATATACTTGCTGATAATCATTTCAGATGTAGTTTCCGATAGGCATTTCAAAAATAGGTACCGATAGGCATTTCAGATATAGGTGCCGATTGGCAATTCAGATATAGTTGCCGATTGGCATTTTAAAAATAGGTGCCGATAGGCATTTCAGATATAGAAGCCGATAGGGATTTCAAATATAGGTGTCGATAGGCATTTCAGATATAGTTGCCGATAGGCATTTCAAATATAGGTGCTGATAGGCATTTCAGATGTAGTTTCCGATAGGCATTTCAAAAATAGGTGCCGATAGGCATTTCAGATATAGGTGCCGATTGGCATTTCAGATATAGTTGCCGATTGGCATTTTAAAAATAGGTGCCGATAGGCATTTTAGATATATAAGCCAATAGGCATTTCAGATGTAGTTGCCGATAGGCATTTTAAAAATAGGTGCCGATAGGCATTTTAGATATAGAAGCCGATAGGTATTTCAAATATAGGTGTGGATAGGCATTTCAGATATGGTTGCCGATAGGCATATCAAATATAGGTGCTGATAGTCATTTCAGATGTAGTTTCCGATAGGCATTTCAAAAATAGGTTCCGATAGGCATTTTAGATATAGGTGCCGATAGGCATTTTAGATATACTTACCGATTGGCATTTTAAAAATAGGTGCTGATAGGCATTTTAGATATAGAAGCCGATAGGTATTTCAAATATAGGTGTGGATAGGCATTTCAGATATGGTTGCCGATAGGCATTTCAAATATAGGTGCTGATAGTCATTACAGATGTAGTTTCCGATAGGCATTTCAAAAATAGGTTCCGATAGGCATTTTAGATATAGGTGCCGATAGGCATTTCAGATATACTTAAAGATTGGCATTTCAAAAATAGGTGCCGATAGGCATTTCAGATATAGGTGCCGATAGGCTTATCAGATATAGTTGCCGATAGGCATTTAAAATAAAAGTGCCGATAGGCATTTCAAATATAGGTGTCGACCGGCATTTCAGATATAAATGCCGAAAGGCATTTCAGATATAGGTGCCGATAGGCATTTCTGATGTAGTTGCCGATAGGCATTTCAAATATAGGTACTGATAGGCATTTCAGATGTAGTTTTCAATAGGCATTTCAAAAATAGGTGCCGATAGACATTTCAGATATAGGTGCCGATAGGCACTTCAGATATGGTTGCCGATAGGCATTTCAAATATAGGTGCTGATAGGCATTTCAGATGGAGTTTCCGGTAGGCATTTCAAAAATAGGTGCCGATAGGCATTTCAGATATAGGTGTTGATAGGCATTTCAGATATAGTTGCCGATTGGCATTTTAAAAATAGGTGTCGATAGGCATTTCAGATATAGAAGCCGATAGGCATTTCAAATATAGGTGCCGATAGGCATTGCAAATATGGTTGCCGATAGGCATTTCAAATATAGGTGCTGATAGGCATTTCAGATGGAGTTTCCGATAGGCATTTCAAAAATAGGTACCGATAGGCATTTCAGATATAGGTGCCGATAGGCATTTCAGATATAGTTGCCAATTGGCATTTTAAAAATAGGTGACGATAGGCATGTCAGATATAGGTGCCGATTGGCATTTCAGATATAGTTGCCGATTGGCATTTTAAAAATAGGTGCCGATAGGCATTTCAGATATAGAAGCCGATAGGGATTTCAAATATAGGTGTCGATAGGCATTTCAGATATGGTTGCCGATAGGCATTTCAAATATAGGTGCTGATAGGCATTTCAGATGTAGTTTCCGATAGGCATTTCAAAAATAGGTGCCGATAGGCATTTTAGATATAGGTGCCGATTGGCATTTCAGATATAGTTGCCGATTGGCATTTTAAAAATAAGCGCCGATAGGCATTTTAGATATATGAGCCGATAGGCATTTCAGATGTAGTTGCCGATTGGCATTTTAAAAATAGGTGCCGATAGGCATTTTAGATATAGAAGCCGATAGGTATTTCAAATATAGGTGTGGATAGGCATTTCAGATATGGTTGCCGATAGGCATTTCAAATATAGGTGCTGATAGTCATTTCAGATGTAGTTTCCGATAGGCATTTCAAAAATAGGTTCCGATAGGCATTTTAGATATAGGTGCCGATAGGCATTTCAGATATACTTACCGATTGGCATTTTAAAAATAGGTGCCGATAGGCATTTTAGATATAGAAGTCGATAGGTATTTCAAATATAGGTGTGGATAGGCATTTCAGATATGGTTGCCGATAGGCATTTCAAATATAGGTGCTGATAGTCATTTCAGATGTAGTTTCCGATAGGCATTTCAAAAATAGGTTCCGATAGGCATTTTAGATATAGGTGCCGATAGGCATTTCAGATATACTTAAAGATTGGCATTTCAAAAATAGGTGCCGATAGGCATATCAGATATAGTTGCCGATAGGCATTTAAAATATATGTGCCGTTAAGCATTTCAAATATAGGTGTCGACCGGCATTTCAGATATAAATGCCGAAAGGCATTTCAGATATAGGTGGCGATAGGCATTTCTGATGTGGTTGCCGATAGGCATTTCAAATATAGGTGCTGATAGGCATTTCAGATGTAGTTTCCGATAGGCATTTCAAAAATAGGTACCGATAGGCATTTCAGATATAGGTGCCGATAGGCATTTCAGATATAGTTGCCGATTGGCATTTTAAAAATAGGTGCCGATAGGCATTTCAGATATAGAAGCCGATAGGTATTTCAAATATAGGTGTGGATAGGCATTTCAGATATGGTTGCCGATAGGCATTTCAAATATAGGTGCTGATAGTCATTTCAGATGTAGTTTCCGATAGGCATTTCAAAAATATGTTCCGATAGGCATTTCAGATATAGGTGCCGATAGGCATTTCAGATATACTTACCGATTGGCATTTTAAAAATAGGTGCCGATAGGCATTTTAGATGTAGTTTCCGATAGGCGTTTCAAAAATAGGTGCCGATAGGCATTTCAGATATGGGTGCCGATAGGCATATCAGATATAGTTGCCGATAGACATTTTAAATATATGTGCCGATAGGCATTTCAAATATAGGTGTCGACCGGCATTTCAAATATAGGTGCTGATAGGCATTTCAGATGTAGTTTCCGATAGGCATTTCAAAAATAGGTACCGATAGGCATTTCAGATATAGGTGCCGATAGGCATTTCAGATATAGTTGCCGATTGGCATTTTAAAAATAGGTGCCGATAGGCATTTCAGATATAGAAGCCGATAGGTATTTCAAATATAGGTGTGGATAGGCATTTCAGATATGGTTGCCGATAGGCATTTCAAATATAGGTGCTGATAGTCATTTCAGATGTAGTTTCCGATAGGCATTTCAAAAATAGGTTCCGATAGGCATTTCAGATATAGGTGCCGATAGGCATTTCAGATATATTTACCGATTGGCATTTTAAAAATAGGTGCCGATAGGCATTTTAGATGTAGTTTCCGATAGGCATTTCAAAAATAGGTGCCGATAGGCATTTCAGATATAGGTGCCGATAGGCATATCAGATATAGTTGCCGATAGGCATTTAAAATAAATGTGCCGATAGGCATTTCAAATATAGGTGTCGACCGGCATTTCAGATATAAATGCCGAAAGGCATTTCAGATATAGGTGCCGATAGGCATTTCTGATGTGGTTGCCGATAGGCATTTCAAATATAGGTGCTGATAGGCATTTCAGATGGAGTTTCCGATAGGCATTTCAAAAATAGGTACCGATAGGCATTTCAGATATAGGTGCCGATAGGCATTTCAGATATAGTTGCCGATTGGCATTTTAAAAATAGGTGCCGATAGGCATTTCAGATATAGAAGCCGATAGGTATTTCAAATATAGGTGTGGATAGGCATTTCAGATATGGTTGCCGATAGGCATTTCAAATATAGGTGCTGATAGTCATTTCAGATGTAGTTTCCGATAGGCATTCCAAAAATAGGTTCCGATAGGCATTTCAGATATAGGTGCCGATAGGCATTTCAGATATACTTACCGATTGGCATTTTAAAAATAGGTGCCGATAGGCATTTTAGATGTAGTTTCCGATAGGCATTTCAAAAATAGGTGCCGATAGGCATTTCAGATATAGGTGCCGATAGGCATATCAGATATAGTTGCCGATAGGCATTTAAAATATATGTGCCGATAGGCATTTCAAATATAGGTGTCGACCGGCATTTCAGATATAAATGCCGAAAGGCATTTCAGATATAGGTGCCGATAGGCATTTCTGATGTGGTTGCCGATAGGCATTTCAAATATAGGTGCTGATAGGCATTTCAGATGTAGTTTCCTAAAGGCATTTCAAAAATAGGTACCGATAGGCATTTCAGATATAGGTGCCGATAGGCATTTCAGATATAGTTGCCGATTGGCATTTTAAAAATAGGTGCCGATAGGCATTTCAGATATAGAAGCCGATAGGTATTTCAAATATAGGTGTGGATAGGCATTTCAGATATGGTTGCCGATAGGCATTTCAAATATAAGTGCTGATAGTCATTTCAGATGTAGTTTCCGATAGGCATTTCAAAAATAGGTTCCGATAGGCATTTCAGATATAGGTGCCGATAGGCATTTCAGATATACTTACCGATTGGCATTTTAAAAATAGGTGCCGATAGGCATTTTAGATGTAGTTTCCGATAGGCATTTCAAAAATAGGTGCCGATAGGCATTTCAGATATAGGTGCCGATAGGCATATCAGATATAGTTGCCGATAGGCATTTAAAATATATGTGCCGATAGGCATTTCAAATATAGGTGTCGACCGGCATTTCAGATATAAATGCCGAAAGGCGTTTCAGATATAGGTGCCGATAGGCATTTCTGATGTGGTTGCCGATAGGCATTTCAAATTAAGGTGCTGATAGGCATTTCAGATGTAGTTTCCGATAGGCATTTCAAAAATAGGTACCGATCGGCATTTCAGATACAGGTGCCGATAGGCATTTCAGATATAGTTGCCGATTGGCATTTTAAAAATAGGTGCCGATAGGCATTTCAGATATAGAAGCCGATAGGTATTTCAAATATAGGTGTGGATAGGCATTTCAGATATGGTTGCCGATAGGCATTTCAAATATAGGTGCTGATAGTCATTTCAGATGTAGTTTCCGATAGGCATTTCAAAAATAGGTTCCGATAGGCATTTCAGATATAGGTGCCGATAGGCATTTCAGATATAGGTGCCGATAGGCATTTCAGATATACTTACCGATTGGCATTTAAAAAATAGGTGCCGATAGGCATTTTAGATGTAGTTTCCGATAGGCATTTCAAAAATAGGTGCCGATAGACATTTCAGATATAGGTGCCGATAGGCATATCAGATATAGTTGCCGATAGGCATTTAAAATATATGTGCCGATAGGCATTTTAAATATAGGTGTCGACCGGCATTTTAGATATAAATGCCGATAGGCATTTCAGATATAGGTGCCAATAGGCATTTCTGATGTGGTTGCCGATAGGCATTTCAAATATAGGTGCTGATAGGCATTTCAGATGTAGTTTCCGATAGGCATTTCAAAAATAGGTACCGATAGGCATTTCAGATATAGGTGCCGATAGGCATTACAGATATAGTTGCCGATTGGCATTTTAAAAATAGGTGCCGATAGGCATTTCAGATATAGAAGCCGATAGGTATTTCAAATATAGGTGTGGATAGGCATTTCAGATATGGTTGCCGATAGGCATTTCAAATATAGGTGCTGATAGTCATTTCAGATGTAGTTTCCGATAGGCATTTCAAAAATAGGTTCCGATAGGCATTTCAGATATAGGTGATGATAGGCATTTCAGATATACTTACCGATTGGCATTTTAAAAATAGGTGCCGATAGGCATTTTAGATGTAGTTTCCGATAGGCATTTCAAAAATAGGTGCCGATAGGCATTTCAGATATAGGTGCCGATAGGCATATCAGATATAGTTGCCGATAGGCATTTAAAATATATGTGCTGATAGGGATTTTAAATATAGGTGTCGACCGGCATTTCAGATATAAGTGCCGAAAGGCATTTCAGATATAGGTGCCGATAGGCATTTCTGATGTGGTTGCTGATAGGCATTTCAAATATAGGTGCTGATTGGCATTTCAGATGTAGTTTCCGATAGGCATTTCAAAAATAGGTACCGATAGGCATTTCAGATATAGGTGCCGATAGGCATTTCAGATATAGTTGCCGATTGGCATTTTAAAAATAGGTGCCGATAGGCATTTCAGATATAGAAGCCGATAGGTATTTCAAATATAGGTGTGGATAGGCATTTCAGATATGGTTGCCGATAGGCATTTCAAATATAAGTGCTGATATTCATTTCAGATGTAGTTTCCGATAGGCATTCCAAAAATAGGTTCCGATAGGCATTTCAGATATAGGTGCTGATGGGCATTTCAGATATACTTACCGATTGGCATTTTAAAAATAGGTGCCGATAGGCATTTTAGATGTAGTTTCCGATAGGCATTTCAAAAATAGGTGCCGATAGGCATTTCAGATATAGGTGCCGATAGGCATATCAGATATAGTTGCCGATAGGCATTTAAAATATATGTGCCGATAGGCATTTCAAATATAGGTGTCGACCGGCATTTCAGATATAAATGCCGAAAGGCATTTCAGATATAGGTGCCGATAGGCATTTCTGATGTGGTTGTCGATAGGCATTTCAAATATAGGTGCTGATAGGCATTTCAGATGTAGTTTCCGATAGGCATTTCAAAAATAGGTACCGATAGGCATTTCAGATATAAGTGCCGATAGGCATTTCAGATATAGTTGCCGATTGGCATTTTAAAAAAAGGTGCCGATAGGCATTTCAGATATAAAAGCCGATAGGTATATCAAATATAGGTGTGGATAGGCATTTCAGATATGGTTGCCGATAGGCATTTCAAATATAGGTGCTGATAGTCATTTCAGATGTAGTTTCCGATAGGCATTTCAAAAATGGGTTCCGATAGGCATTTCAGATATAAGTGCCGATAGGCATTTCAGATATACTTACCGATTGGCATTTTGAAAATAGGTGCCGATAGGCATTTTAGATGTAGTTTCCGATAGGCATTTCAAAAATAGGTGCCGATAGGCATTTCAGATATAGGTGCCGATAGGCATATCAGATATAGTTGCCGATAGGCATTTAAAATATATGTGCCGATAGGCATTTCAAATATAGGTGTCGACCGGCATTTCAGATATAAATGCCGAAAGGCATTTCAGATATAGGTGCCGATAGGCATTTCTGATGTGGTTGCCGATAGGCATTTCAAATATAGGTGCTGATAGGCATTTCAGATGTAGTTTCCGATAGGCATTTCAAAAATAGGTACCGATAGGCATTTCACATATAGGTGCCGATAGGCATTTCAGATATAGTTGCCAATTGGCATTTTAAAAATAGGTGTCGATAGTCATTTCAGATATAGGTGTCGATAGGCATTTCAGATATAGGTGCCGATTGGCATTTCAGACATAGTTGCCGATTGGCATTTTAAAAATAGGTGCCGATAGGCATTTTAGATATAGAAGCCGATAGGGATTTCAAATATAGGTGTCGATAGGCATTTCAGATATGGTTGCCGATAGGCATTTCAAATATAGGTGCTGATAGGCATTTCAGATGTAGTTTCCGATAGGCATTTCAAAAATAGGTGCCGATAGGCATTTCAGATATAGGTGCCGATAGGCATTTTAGATATACTTACCGATTGGCATTTTAAAAATAGGTGCTGATAGGCATTTTAGATATAGAAGCCGATAGGTATTTCAAATATAGGTGTGGATAGGCATTTCAGATATGGTTGCCGATAGGCATTTCAAATATAGGTGCTGATAGTCATTTCAGATGTAGTTTCCGATAGGCATTTCAAAAATAGGTTCCGATAGGCATTTTAGATATAGGTGCCGATAGGCATTTCAGATATACTTAAAGATTGGCATTTCAAAAATAGGTGCCGATAGGCATTTCAGATATAGGTGCCGATAGGCTTATCAGATATAGTTGCCGATAGGCATTTAAAATAAAAGTGCCGATAGGCATTTCAAATATAGGTGTCGACCGGCATTTCAGATATAAATGCCGAAAGGCATTTCAGATATAGGTGCCGATAGGCATTTCTGATGTGGTTGCCGATAGGCATTTCAAATATAGGTACTGATAGGCATTTCAGATGTAGTTTTCAATAGGCATTTCAAAAATAGGTGCCGATAGACATTTCAGATATAGGTGCCGATAGGCACTTCAGATATGGTTGCCGATAGGCATTTCAAATATAGGTGCCGATAGGAATTCCAGATATGGTTGCCGATAGGCATTTCAAATATAGGTGCTGATAGGCATTTCAGATGGAGTTTCCGGTAGGCATTTCAAAAATAGGTGCCGATAGGCATTTCAGATATAGGTGTTGATAGGCATTTCAGATATAGTTGCCGATTGGCATTTTAAAAATAGGTGTCGATAGGCATTTCAGATATAGAAGCCGATAGGCATTTCAAATATAGGTGCCGATAGGCATTGCAAATATGGTTGCCGATAGGCATTTCAAATATAGGTGCTGATAGGCATTTCAGATGGAGTTTCCGATAGGCATTTCAAAAATAGGTACCGATAGGCATTTCAGATATAGGTGCCGATAGGCATTTCAGATATAGTTGCCAATTGGCATTTTAAAAATAGGTGACGATAGGCATGTCAGATATAGGTGCCGATTGGCATTTCAGATATAGTTGCCGATTGGCATTTTAAAAATAGGTGCCGATAGGCATTTCAGATATAGAAGCCGATAGGGATTTCAAATATAGGTGTCGATAGGCATTTCAGATATGGTTGCCGATAGGCATTTCAAATATAGGTGCTGATAGGCATTTCAGATGTAGTTTCCGATAGGCATTTCAAAAATAGGTGCCGATAGGCATTTTAGATATAGGTGCCGATTGGCATTTCAGATATAGTTGCCGATTGGCATTTTAAAAATAAGCGCCGATAGGCATTTCAGATATATGAGCCGATAGGCATTTCAGATGTAGTTGCCGATTGGCATTTTAAAAATAGGTGCCGATAGGCATTTTAGATATAGAAGCCGATAGGTATTTCAAATATAGGTGTGGATAGGCATTTCAGATATGGTTGCCGATAGGCATTTCAAATATAGGTGCTGATAGTCATTTCAGATGTAGTTTCCGATAGGCATTTCAAAAATAGGTTCCGATAGGCATTTTAGATATAGGTGCCGATAGGCATTTCAGATATACTTACCGATTGGCATTTTAAAAATAGGTGCCGATAGGCATTTTAGATATAGAAGTCGATAGGTATTTCAAATATAGGTGTGGATAGGCATTTCAGATATGGTTGCCGATAGGCATTTCAAATATAGGTGCTGATAGTCATTTCAGATGTAGTTTCCGATAGGCATTTCAAAAATAGGTTCCGATAGGCATTTTAGATATAGGTGCCGATAGGCATTTCAGATATACTTAAAGATTGGCATTTCAAAAATAGGTGCCGATAGGCATATCAGATATAGTTGCCGATAGGCATTTAAAATATATGTGCCGTTAAGCATTTCAAATATAGGTGTCGACCGGCATTTCAGATATAAATGCCGAAAGGCATTTCAGATATAGGTGGCGATAGGCATTTCTGATGTGGTTGCCGATAGGCATTTCAAATATAGGTGCTGATAGTCATTTCAGATGTAGTTTCCGATAGGCATTTCAAAAATAGGTACCGATAGGCATTTCAGATATAGGTGCCGATAGGCATTTCAGATATAGTTGCCGATTGGCATTTTAAAAATAGGTGCCGATAGGCATTTCAGATATAGAAGCCGATAGGTATTTCAAATATAGGTGTGGATAGGCATTTCAGATATGGTTGCCGATAGGCATTTCAAATATAGGTGCTGATAGTCATTTCAGATGTAGTTTCCGATAGGCATTTCAAAAATATGTTCCGATAGGCATTTCAGATATAGGTGCCGATAGGCATTTCAGATATACTTACCGATTGGCATTTTAAAAATAGGTGCCGATAGGCATTTTAGATGTAGTTTCCGATAGGCGTTTCAAAAATAGGTGCCAATAGGCATTTTAGATATGGGTGCCGATAGGCATATCAGATATAGTTGCCGATAGACATTTTAAATATATGTGCCGATAGGCATTTCAAATATAGGTGTCGACCGGCATTTCAAATATAGGTGCTGATAGGCATTTCAGATGTAGTTTCCGATAGGCATTTCAAAAATAGGTACCGATAGGCATTTCAGATATAGGTGCCGATAGGCATTTCAGATATAGTTGCCGATTGGCATTTTAAAAATAGGTGCCGATAGGCATTTCAGATATAGAAGCCGATAGGTATTTCAAATATAGGTGTGGATAGGCATTTCAGATATGGTTGCCGATAGGCATTTCAAATATAGGTGCTGATAGTCATTTCAGATGTAGTTTCCGATAGGCATTTCAAAAATAGGTTGCGATAGGCATTTCAGATATAGGTGCCGATAGGCATTTCAGATATATTTACCGATTGGCATTTTAAAAATAGGTGCCGATAGGCATTTTAGATGTAGTTTCCGATAGGCATTTCAAAAATAGGTGCCGATAGGCATTTCAGATATAGGTGCCGATAGGCATATCAGATATAGTTGCCGATAGGCATTTAAAATAAATGTGCCGATAGGCATTTCAAATATAGGTGTCGACCGGCATTTCAGATATAAATGCCGAAAGGCATTTCAGATATAGGTGCCGATAGGCATTTCTGATGTGGTTGCCGATAGGCATTTCAAATATAGGTGCTGATAGGCATTTCAGATGGAGTTTCCGATAGGCATTTCAAAAATAGGTACCGATAGGCATTTCAGATATAGTTGCCGATTGGCATTTTAAAAATAGGTGCCGATAGGCATTTCAGATATAGAAGCCGATAGGTATTTCAAATATAGGTGTGGATAGGCATTTCAGATATGGTTGCCGATAGGCATTTCAAATATAGGTGCTGATAGTCATTTCAGATGTAGTTTCCGATAGGCATTCCAAAAATAGGTTCCGATAGGCATTTCAGATATAGGTGCCGATAGGCATTTCAGATATACTTACCGATTGGCATTTTAAAAATAGGTGCCGATAGGCATTTTAGATGTAGTTTCCGATAGGCATTTCAAAAATAGGTGCCGATAGGCATTTCAGATATAGGTGCCGATAGGCATATCAGATATAGTTGCCGATAGGCATTTAAAATATATGTGCCGATAGGCATTTCAAATATAGGTGTCGACCGGCATTTCAGATATAAATGCCGAAAGGCATTTCAGATATAGGTGCCGATAGGCATTTCTGATGTGGTTGCCGATAGGCATTTCAAATATAGGTGCTGATAGGCATTTCAGATGTAGTTTCCTAAAGGCATTTCAAAAATAGGTACCGATAGGCATTTCAGATATAGGTGCCGATAGGCATTTCAGATATAGTTGCCGATTGGCATTTTAAAAATAGGTGCCGATAGGCATTTCAGATATAGAAGCCGATAGGTATTTCAAATATAGGTGTGGATAGGCATTTCAGATATGGTTGCCGATAGGCATTTCAAATATAAGTGCTGATAGTCATTTCAGATGTAGTTTCCGATAGGCATTTCAAAAATAGGTTCCGATAGGCATTTCAGATATAGGTGCCGATAGGCATTTCAGATATACTTACCGATTGGCATTTTAAAAATAGGTGCCGATAGGCATTTTAGATGTAGTTTCCGATAGGCATTTCAAAAATAGGTGCCGATAGGCATTTCAGATATAGGTGCCGATAGGCATATCAGATATAGTTGCCGATAGGCATTTAAAATATATGTGCCGATAGGCATTTCAAATATAGGTGTCGACCGGCATTTCAGATATAAATGCCGAAAGGCGTTTCAGATATAGGTGCCGATAGGCATTTCTGATGTGGTTGCCGATAGGCATTTCAAATTAAGGTGCTGATAGGCATTTCAGATGTAGTTTCCGATAGGCATTTCAAAAATAGGTACCGATCGGCATTTCAGATACAGGTGCCGATAGGCATTTCAGATATAGTTGCCGATTGGCATTTTAAAAATAGGTGCCGATAGGCATTTCAGATATAGAAGCCGATAGGTATTTCAAATATAGGTGTGGATAGGCATTTCAGATATGGTTGCCGATAGGCATTTCAAATATAGGTGCTGATAGTCATTTCAGATGTAGTTTCCGATAGGCATTTCAAAAATAGGTTCCGATAGGCATTTCAGATATAGGTGCCGATAGGCATTTCAGATATAGGTGCCGATAGGCATTTCAGATATACTTACCGATTGGCATTTTAAAAATAGGTGCCGATAGGCATTTTAGATGTAGTTTCCGATAGGCATTTCAAAAATAGGTGCCGATAGACATTTCAGATATAGGTGCCGATAGGCATATCAGATATAGTTGCCGATAGGCATTTAAAATATATGTGCCGATAGGCATTTTAAATATAGGTGTCGACCGGCATTTTAGATATAAATGCCGATAGGCATTTCAGATATAGGTGCCAATAGGCATTTCTGATGTGGTTGCCGATAGGCATTTCAAATATAGGTGCTGATAGGCATTTCAGATGTAGTTTCCGATAGGCATTTCAAAAATAGGTACCGATAGGCATTTCAGATATAGGTGCCGATAGGCATTACAGATATAGTTGCCGATTGGCATTTTAAAAATAGGTGCCGATAGGCATTTCAGATATAGAAGCCGATAGGTATTTCAAATATAGGTGTGGATAGGCATTTCAGATATGGTTGCCGATAGGCATTTCAAATATAGGTGCTGATAGTCATTTCAGATGTAGTTTCCGATAGGCATTTCAAAAATAGGTTCCGATAGGCATTTCAGATATAGGTGATGATAGGCATTTCAGATATACTTACCGATTGGCATTTTAAAAATAGGTGCCGATAGGCATTTTAGATGTAGTTTCCGATAGGCATTTCAAAAATAGGTGCCGATAGGCATTTCAGATATAGGTGCCGATAGGCATATCAGATATAGTTGCCGATAGGCATTTAAAATATATGTGCTGATAGGGATTTTAAATATAGGTGTCGACCGGCATTTCAGATATAAGTGCCGAAAGGCATTTCAGATATAGGTGCCGATAGGCATTTCTGATGTGGTTGCCGATAGGCATTTCAAATATAGGTGCTGATTGGCATTTCAGATGTAGTTTCCGATAGGCATTTCAAAAATAGGTACCGATAGGCATTTCAGATATAGGTGCCGATAGGCATTTCAGATATAGTTGCCGATTGGCATTTTAAAAATAGGTGCCGATAGGCATTTCAGATATAGAAGCCGATAGGTATTTCAAATATAGGTGTGGATAGGCATTTCAGATATGGTTGCCGATAGGCATTTCAAATATAAGTGCTGATATTCATTTCAGATGTAGTTTCCGATAGGCATTCCAAAAATAGGTTCCGATAGGCATTTCAGATATAGGTGCTGATGGGCATTTCAGATATACTTACCGATTGGCATTTTAAAAATAGGTGCCGATAGGCATTTTAGATGTAGTTTCCGATAGGCATTTCAAAAATAGGTGCCGATAGGCATTTCAGATATAGGTGCCGATAGGCATATCAGATATAGTTGCCGATAGGCATTTAAAATATATGTGCCGATAGGCATTTCAAATATAGGTGTCGACCGGCATTTCAGATATAAATGCCGAAAGGCATTTCAGATATAGGTGCCGATAGGCATTTCTGATGTGGTTGCCGATAGGCATTTCAAATATAGGTGCTGATAGGCATTTCAGATGTAGTTTCCGATAGGCATTTCAAAAATAGGTACCGATAGGCATTTCAGATATAAGTGCCGATAGGCATTTCAGATATAGTTGCCGATTGGCATTTTAAAAAAAGGTGCCGATAGGCATTTCAGATATAAAAGCCGATAGGTATATCAAATATAGGTGTGGATAGGCATTTCAGATATGGTTGCCGATAGGCATTTCAAATATAGGTGCTGATAGTCATTTCAGATGTAGTTTCCGATAGGCATTTCAAAAATGGGTTCCGATAGGCATTTCAGATATAAGTGCCGATAGGCATTTCAGATATACTTACCGATTGGCATTTTGAAAATAGGTGCCGATAGGCATTTTAGATGTAGTTTCCGATAGGCATTTCAAAAATAGGTGCCGATAGGCATTTCAGATATAGGTGCCGATAGGCATATCAGATATAGTTGCCGATAGGCATTTAAAATATATGTGCCGATAGGCATTTCAAATATAGGTGTCGACCGGCATTTCAGATATAAATGCCGAAAGGCATTTCAGATATAGGTGCCGATAGGCATTTCTGATGTGGTTGCCGATAGGCATTTCAAATATAGGTGCTGATAGGCATTTCAGATGTAGTTTCCGATAGGCATTTCAAAAATAGGTACCGATAGGCATTTCACATATAGGTGCCGATAGGCATTTCAGATATAGTTGCCAATTGGCATTTTAAAAATAGGTGTCGATAGTCATTTCAGATATAGGTGTCGATAGGCATTTCAGATATAGGTGCCGATTGGCATTTCAGATATAGTTGCCGATTGGCATTTTAAAAATAGGTGCCGATAGGCATTTTAGATATAGAAGCCGATAGGGATTTCAAATATAGGTGTCGATAGGCATTTCAGATATGGTTGCCGATAGGCATTTCAAATATAGGTGCTGATAGGCATTTCAGATGTAGTTTCCGATAGGCATTTCAAAAATAGGTGCCGATAGGCATTTCAGATATAGGTGCCGATTGGCATTTCAGATATAGTTGCCGATTGGCATTTTAAAAATAGGTGCCGATAGGCATTTCAGATATATAAGCCGATAGGCATTTCAGATGTAGTTGCCGATTGGCATTTTAAAAATAGGTGCCGATAGGCATTTTAGATATAGAAGCCGATAGGTATTTCAAATATAGGTGTGGATAGGCATTTCAGATATGGTTGCTGATAGGCATTGCAAACATAGGTGCTGATAGTCATTTCAGATGTAGTTTCCGATAGGCATTTCAAAAATAGGTTCCGATAGGCATTTTAAATTTAGGTGCCGATAGGCATTTCAGATATACTTAAAGATTGGCATTTCAAAAATAGGTGCCGATAGGCATTTCAAATATAGGTGCTGATAGGCATTTCAGATGTAGTTTTCGATAGGCATTTCAAAAATAGGTGCCGATAGGCATTTCAGATATAGGTACCGATAGGCACTTCAGATATAAATGCCGATTGGCATTTTAAAAATAGGTGCCGATAGGCATTTCAGATATAGAAGCCGATAGGGATTTCAAATATAGGTGTCGATAGGCATTTCAGATATGGTTGCCGATAAGCATTTCAAATATAGGTGCTGATAGGCATTTCAGATGTAGTTTCCGATAGGCAATTCAAAAATTGATGCCGATAGGCATTTCGGATATAGGTGCCGATAGGCATTTCAGATATAGTTGCCGATTGGCATTTTAAAAACAGGTGCCGATAGGCATTTCAGATATAGAAGCCGATAGGTATTTCAAATATAGGTGTCGATAGGCATTTCAGATATGGTTGCCGATAGGCATTTTAAATATAGGAGCAGATAGGCATTTCAGATGTAGTTTCCGAAAGGCATTTCAAAAATATATGACGATAGGCATTTCAGATATAGGTGCCGATAGGCATTTCAGATATAGTTGCCGATTGGTATTTTAAAAATAGCTGCCGATAGGCATTTCAGATATAGAAGCCGATAGGCATTTCAAATATAGGTGCCGATAGGCATTCCAGATATGGTTGCCGATAGGCATTTCAAATATAAGTGCTGATAATCATTTCAGATGTAGTTTCCGATAGGCATTTCAAAAATAGGTACCGATAGGCATTTCAGATATAGGTGCCGATTGGCATTTCAGATATAGAACCCGATAGGCATTTCAAATATAGGTGCCGATAGGCATTCCAGATATGGTTGCCGATAGGCATTTCAAATATAGGTGCTGATAGGCATTTCAGATGGAGTTTCCGATAGGCATTTCAAAAGTTGGTGCCGATAGGCATTTCAGATATAGGTGCCGATAGGCATTTCAGATATAGTTGCCGATTGGCATTTTAAAAATAGGTGCCGATGGGCATTTTAGATATAGAAGCCGATAGGTATTTCAAATAGAGGTGTGGATAGGCATTTCAGATATGGTTGCCGATAGGCATTTCAAATATAGGTGCTGATAGTCATTTCAGATGTTGTTTTCGATAGGCATTTCAAAAATAGGTTCCGATAGGCATTTCAATTATAGGTGCCGATAGGCATTTCAGATATACTTTCCGATTGGCATTTTAAAAATAGGTGCCGATAGGCATTTTAGATGTAGTTTCCGATAGGCATTTCAAAAATAGGTGCCGATAGGCATTTCAGATATAGGTGCCGATAGGCATATCAGATATAGTTGCCGATAGGCATTTAAAATATAGGTGCCGATAGGCATTTCAAATATAGGTGTCGATCGGCATTTCAGATATAAATGCCGTAGGGCATTTCAGATATAGGTGCCGATAGGCATTTCTGATGTGGTTGCCGATAGGCATTTCAAATATAAATGCTGATAGGCATTTCAGATGTAGTTTTTGATAGGCATTTCAAAAATAGGTGCCGATAGGCATTTGAGATATAGGTGCCGATAGGCACTTCAGATATAGTTGCCGATTGGCATTTTAAAAATAGGTGCCGATAGGCATTTTAGATATAGAAGCCGATAGGCATTTCAATTATAGGCGCCGATAGGCATTCCAGATAAGGTTGCCGATAGGCATTTCAAATATAAGTGCTGATAATCATTTCAGATGTAGTTTCCGATAGGCATTTCAAAAATAGGTACCGATAGGCATTTCAGATATAGGTGCCGATAGGCATTTCAGATATAGTTGCCAATTGGCATTTTAAAAATAGGTGTCGATAGGCATTTCAGATATAGGTGCCGATAGGCATTTCAGATATAGTTGCCAATTGGCATTTTAAAAATAGGTGTCGATAGGCATTTCAGATATAGGTGCCGATTGGCATTTTAGATATAGTTGCCGATTGGCATTTTAAAAATAGGTGCCGATAGGCATTTCAGATGTAGTTGCCGATTGGCATTTTAAAAATAGGTGCCGATAGGCATTTTAGATATAGAAGCCGATAGGTATTTCAAATATAGGTGTGGATAGGCATTTCAGATATGGTTGCCGATAGGCATTTCAAATATAGGTGCTGATAGTCATTTCAGATGTAGTTTCCGATAGGCATTTCAAAAATAAGTTCCGATAGGCATTTTAGATATAGGTGCCGATAGGCATTTCAGATATACTTACCGATTGGCATTTTAAAAATAGGTGCCGATAGGCATTTTAGATATAGAAGCCGATAGGTATTTCAAATATAGGTGTGGATAGGCATATCAGATATGGGTGCCGATAGGCATTTCAAATATAGGTGCTGATAGTCATTTCAGATGTAGTTTCCGATAGGCATTTCAAAAATAGGTTCCGATAGGCATTTTAGATATAGGTGCCAATAGGCATTTCAGATATACTTAAAGATTGGCATTTCAAAAATAGGTGCCGATAGGCATTTCAGATATAGGTGCCGATAGGCTTATCAGATATAGTTGCCGATAGGCATTTAAAATAAAAGTGCCGATAGGCATTTCAAATATAGGTGTCGATCGGAATTTCAGATATAAATGCCGAAAGGCATTTCAGATATAGGCGCCGATAGGCATTTCTGATGTGGTTGCCGATAGGCATTTCAAATATAGGTGCTGATAGGCATTTCAGATGTAGTTTTCGATAGGCATTTCAAAAATAGGTGCCGATAGGCATTTCAGATATAGGTGCCGATAGGCACTTCAGATATAAATGCCGATTGGCATTTTAAAAAAAGGTGCCGATAGGCATTTCAGATATAGAAGCCGATAGGCATTTCAAATATAGGCGCCGATAGGCATTCCAGATATGGTTGCCGATAGGCATTTCAAATATAGGTGCTGATAGGCATTTCAGATGTAGTTTCCGATAGGCATTTCAAATATAGGTGCCGATAGACATTTCAGATATAGGTGCCGATAGGCATTTCAGATATAGTTGCCGATTGGCATTTTAAAAATAGGTGCCGATAGGCATTTCAGATATAGAAGCCGATAGGGATTTCAAATATAGGTGTCGATAGGCATTTCAGATATGGTTGCCGATAAGCATTTCAAATATAGGTGCTGATAGGCATTTCAGATATAGAAGCCGATAGGTATTTCAAATATAGGTGTCGATAGGCAATTCAGATATGGTTGCCGATAGGCATTTCAAATATAGGAGCAGATAGGCATTTCAGATGTAGTTTCCGAAAGGCATTTCAAAAATATATGCCGATAGGCATTTCAGATATAGGTGCCGATAGGCATTTCAGATATAGTTGCCGATTGGTATTTTAAAAATAGGTGCCGATAGGCATTTCAAATATAGAAGCCGATAGGCATTTCAAATATAGTTGCCGATAGGCATTCCAGATATGGTTGCCGATAGGCATATCAAATATAAGCGCTGATAATCATATCAGATGTAGTTTCCGATAGGCATTTCAAAAATAGGTACCGATAGGCATTTCAGATATAGGTGCCGATAGGCATTTCAGATATAGTTGCCGATTGGCATTTTAAAAATAGGTGCCGATAGGCATTTCAGATATAGAAGCCGATAGGTATTACAAATATAGGTGTGGATAGGCATTTCAGATATGGTTGCCGATAGGCATTTCAAATATAGGTGCTGATAGTTATTTCAGATGTAGTTTCCGATAGGCATTTCAAAAATAGGTTCCGATAGGCATTTCAGATATAGGTGCCGATAGGCATTTCAGATATACTTACCGATTGGCATTTTAAAAATAGGTGCCGAAAGGCATTTTAGATGTAGTTTCCTATAGGCATTTCAAAAATAGGTGCCGATAGGCATTTCAGATATAGGTGCCGATAGGCATATCAGATATAGTTGCCGATAGGCATTTAAAATATATGTGCCGATAGGCATTTCAAATATAGGTGTCGACCGGCATTTCAGATATAAATGCCGAAAGGCATTTCAGATATAGGTGCCGATAGGCATTTCTGATGTGGTTGCCGATAGGCATTTCAAATATAGGTGCTGATAGGCATTTCAGATGTAGTTTTCGATAGGCATTTCAAAAATAGGTGCCGATAGGCATTTCATATATAGGTGCCGATAGGCACTTCAGATATAGTTGCCGATTGGCATTTTAAAAATAGGCGCCGATAGGTATTTCAGATATAGAAGCCGATAGGCATTTCAAATATAGGCGTAGATAGGCATTCCAGATATGGTAGCCGATAGGCATTTCAAATATATGTGCTGATAGGCATTTCAGACGTAGTTTCCGATAGGCATTTCAGATATAGGTGCCGATAGGCATTTCAGATATAGTTGCCGATTGGCATTTTAAAAATAGGTGCCGATAGGCATTTCAGATATAGAAGCCGATAGGCATTTCAAATATAGGTGCCGATAGGCATTCCAGATATGGTTGCCGATAGGCATTTCAAATATAGGTGCTGATAGGCATTTCAAATGTAGTTTCCGATAGGCATTTCAAAAATAGGTGCCGATAGGCATTTCAGATATAGGTGCCGATAGGCATTTCAGATATAGCTGCCGATTGGCATTTTAAAAATAGGTGCCGATAGGCATTTCAGATATAGAAGCCGATAGGTATTTCAAATATAGGTGTCGATAGGCATTTCAGATATGGTTGCCGATAGGCATTTCAAATATAGGTGCTGATAGGCATTTCAGATGTAGTTTTCGATAGGCATTTCAAAAATAGGTGCCGATAGGCATTTCAGATATAGGTGCCGATAGGCTTATCAGATATAGTTGCCGATAGGCATTTAAAATAAAAGTGCCGATAGGCATTTCAAATATAGGTGTCGACCGGCATTTCAGATATAAATGCCGAAAGGCATTTCAGATATAGGTGCCGATAGGCATTTCTGATGTGGTTGCCGATAGGCATTCCAAATATAGGTGCTGATAGGCATTTCAGATGTAGTTTTCGATAGGGATTTAAAAAATAGGTGCCGATAGGCATTTCAGATATAGGTGCCGATAGGCACTTCAGATATAAATGCCGATTGGCATTTTAAAAATAGGTGCCGATAGGCATTTCAGATATAGAAGCCGATAGGGATTTCAAATATAGGTGTCGATAGGCATTTCAGATATAGTCGCCGATAAGCATTTCAAATATAGGTGCTGATAGGCATTTCAGATGTAGTTTCCGATAGGCATTTCAAAAATTGATGCCGATAGGCATTTCGGATATAGGTGCCGATAGGCATTTCAGATATAGTTGCCGATTGGCATTTTAAAAACAGGTGCCGATAGGCATTTCAGATATAGAAGCCGATAGGTATTTCAAATATAGGTGTCGATAGGCATTTCAGATATGGTTGCCGATAGGCATTTTTAAAATATAGGAGCAGATAGGCATTTCAGATGAGTTTCCGAAAGGCATTTCAAAAATATATGCCGATAGGCATTTCAGATATAGGTGCCGATAGGCATTTCAGATATAGTTGCCGATTGGTATTTTAAAAAAAGGTGCCGATAGGCATTTCAGATATAGAAGCCGATAGGCATTTCAAATATAGGTGCCGATAGGCATTCCAGATATGGTTGCCGATAGGCATTTCAAATATAAGTGCTGATAATCATTTCAAATGTAGTTTCCGATAGGCATTTCAAAAATAGATACCGATAGGCATTTCAGATATAGGTGCCAATAGGCATTTCAGATATAGTTGCCAATTGGCATTTTAAAAATAGGTGTCGATAGGCATTTCAGATATAGAACCCGATAGGCATTTCAAATATAGGTGCCGATAGGCATTCCAGATATGGTTGCTGATAGGCATTTCAAATATAGGTGCTGATGGGCATTTCAGATGGAGTTTCCGATAGGCATTTCAAAAGTTGTTGCCGATAGGCATTTCAGATATAGGTGCCGATTGGCATTTCAGATATAGTTGCCGATTGGCATTTTAAAAATAGGTGCCGATAGGCATTTTAGATATAGAAGCCGATAGGTATTTCAAATATAGGTGTGGATAGGCATTTCAGATATGGTTGCCGATAGGCATTTCAAATATAGGTGCTGATAGTCATTTCAGATGTAGTTTCCGATAGGCATTTCAAAAATAGGTTCCGATAGGCATTTTAGATATAGGTGCCGATAGGTATTTCAGATATACTTACCGATTGGCATTTTAAAAATAGGTGCCGATAGGCATTTTAGATGTAGTTTCCGATAGGCATTTCAAAAATAGGTGCCGATAGGCATTTCAGATATAGGTGCCGATAGGCATATCAGATATAGTTGCCGATAGGCATTTAAAATATAGGTGCCGATAGGCATTTCAAATATAGGTGTCGATCGGCATTTCAGATATAAATGCCGTAGGGCATTTCAGATATAGGTGCCGATAGGCATTTCTGATGTGGTTGCCGATAGGCATTTCAAATATAAATGCTGATAGGCATTTCAGATGTAGTTTTTGATAGGCATTTCAAAAATAGGTGCCGATAGGCATTTGAGATATAGGTGCCGATAGGCACTTCAGATATAGTTGCCGATTGGCATTTTAAAAATAGGTGCCGATAGGCATTTTAGATATAGAAGCCGATAGGCATTTCAAATATAGGCGCCGATAGGCATTCCAGATAAGGTTGCCGATAGGCATTTCAAATATAAGTGCTGATAATCATTTCAGATGTAGTTTCCGATAGGCATTTCAAAAATAGGTACCGATAGGCATTTCAGATATAGGTGCCGATAGGCATTTCAGATATAGTTGCCAATTGGCATTTTAAAAATAGGTGTCGATAGGCATTTCAGATATAGGTGCCGATAGGCATTTCAGATATAGTTGCCAATTGGCATTTTAAAAATAGGTGTCGATAGGCATTTCAGATATAGGTGCCGATTGGCATTTTAGATATAGTTGCCGATTGGCATTTTAAAAATAGGTGCCGATAGGCATTTCAGATGTAGTTGCCGATTGGCATTTTAAAAATAGGTGCCGATAGGCATTTTAGATATAGAAGCCGATAGGTATTTCAAATATAGGTGTGGATAGGCATTTCAGATATGGTTGCCGATAGGCATTTCAAATATAGGTGCTGATAGTCATTTCAGATGTAGTTTCCGATAGGCATTTCAAAAATAAGTTCCGATAGGCATTTTAGATATAGGTGCCGATAGGCATTTCAGATATACTTACCGATTGGCATTTTAAAAATAGGTGCCGATAGGCATTTTAGATATAGAAGCCGATAGGTATTTCAAATATAGGTGTGGATAGGCATATCAGATATGGGTGCCGATAGGCATTTCAAATATAGGTGCTGATAGTCATTTCAGATGTAGTTTCCGATAGGCATTTCAAAAATAGGTTCCGATAGGCATTTTAGATATAGGTGCCAATAGGCATTTCAGATATACTTAAAGATTGGCATTTCAAAAATAGGTGCCGATAGGCATTTCAGATATAGGTGCCGATAGGCACTTCAGATATAAATGCCGATTGGCATTTTAAAAAAAGGTGCCGATAGGCATTTCAGATATAGAAGCCGATAGGCATTTCAAATATAGGCGCCGATAGGCATTCCAGATATGGTTGCCGATAGGCATTTCAAATATAGGTGCTGATAGGCATTTCAGATGTAGTTTCCGATAGGCATTTCAAATATAGGTGCCGATAGACATTTCAGATATAGGTGCCGATAGGCATTTCAGATATAGTTGCCGATTGGCATTTTAAAAATAGGTGCCGATAGGCATTTCAGATATAGAAGCCGATAGGGATTTCAAATATAGGTGTCGATAGGCATTTCAGATATGGTTGCCGATAAGCATTTCAAATATAGGTGCTGATAGGCATTTCAGATATAGAAGCCGATAGGTATTTCAAATATAGGTGTCGATAGGCAATTCAGATATGGTTGCCGATAGGCATTTCAAATATAGGAGCAGATAGGCATTTCAGATGTAGTTTCCGAAAGGCATTTCAAAAATATATGCCGATAGGCATTTCAGATATAGGTGCCGATAGGCATTTCAGATATAGTTGCCGATTGGTATTTTAAAAATAGGTGCCGATAGGCATTTCAAATATAGAAGCCGATAGGCATTTCAAATATAGTTGCCGATAGGCATTCCAGATATGGTTGCCGATAGGCATATCAAATATAAGCGCTGATAATCATATCAGATGTAGTTTCCGATAGGCATTTCAAAAATAGGTACCGATAGGCATTTCAGATATAGGTGCCGATAGGCATTTCAGATATAGTTGCCGATTGGCATTTTAAAAATAGGTGCCGATAGGCATTTCAGATATAGAAGCCGATAGGTATTACAAATATAGGTATGGATAGGCATTTCAGATATGGTTGCCGATAGGCATTTCAAATATAGGTGCTGATAGTTATTTCAGATGTAGTTTCCGATAGGCATTTCAAAAATAGGTTCCGATAGGCATTTCAGATATAGGTGCCGATAGGCATTTCAGATATACTTACCGATTGGCATTTTAAAAATAGGTGCCGAAAGGCATTTTAGATGTAGTTTCCTATAGGCATTTCAAAAATAGGTGCCGATAGGCATTTCAGATATAGGTGCCGATAGGCATATCAGATATAGTTGCCGATAGGCATTTAAAATATATGTGCCGATAGGCATTTCAAATATAGGTGTCGACCGGCATTTCAGATATAAATGCCGAAAGGCATTTCAGATATAGGTGCCGATAGGCATTTCTGATGTGGTTGCCGATAGGCATTTCAAATATAGGTGCTGATAGGCATTTCAGATGTAGTTTTCGATAGGCATTTCAAAAATAGGTGCCGATAGGCATTTCATATATAGGTGCCGATAGGCACTTCAGATATAGTTGCCGATTGGCATTTTAAAAATAGGCGCCGATAGGTATTTCAGATATAGAAGCCGATAGGCATTTCAAATATAGGCGTAGATAGGCATTCCAGATATGGTAGCCGATAGGCATTTCAAATATATGTGCTGATAGGCATTTCAGACGTAGTTTCCGATAGGCATTTCAAAAATAGTTGCCGATAGGCATTTCAGATATAGGTGCCGATAGGCATTTCAGATATAGTTGCCGATTGGCATTTTAAAAATAGGTGCCGATAGGCATTTCAGATATAGAAGCCGATAGGCATTTCAAATATAGGTGCCGATAGGCATTCCAGATATGGTTGCCGATAGGCATTTCAAATATAGGTGCTGATAGGCATTTCAAATGTAGTTTCCGATAGGCATTTCAAAAATAGGTGCCGATAGGCATTTCAGATATAGGTGCCGATAGGCATTTCAGATATAGCTGCCGATTGGCATTTTAAAAATAGGTGCCGATAGGCATTTCAGATATAGAAGCCGATAGGTATTTCAAATATAGGTGTCGATAGGCATTTCAGATATGGTTGCCGATAGGCATTTCAAATATAGGTGCTGATAGGCATTTCAGATGTAGTTTTCGATAGGCATTTCAAAAATAGGTGCCGATAGGCATTTCAGATATAGGTGCCGATAGGCTTATCAGATATAGTTGCCGATAGGCATTTAAAATAAAAGTGCCGATAGGCATTTCAAATATAGGTGTCGACCGGCATTTCAGATATAAATGCCGAAAGGCATTTCAGATATAGGTGCCGATAGGCATTTCTGATGTGGTTGCCGATAGGCATTCCAAATATAGGTGCTGATAGGCATTTCAGATGTAGTTTTCGATAGGGATTTAAAAAATAGGTGCCGATAGGCATTTCAGATATAGGTGCCGATAGGCACTTCAGATATAAATGCCGATTGGCATTTTAAAAATAGGTGCCGATAGGCATTTCAGATATAGAAGCCGATAGGGATTTCAAATATAGGTGTCGATAGGCATTTCAGATATAGTCGCCGATAAGCATTTCAAATATAGGTGCTGATAGGCATTTCAGATGTAGTTTCCGATAGGCATTTCAAAAATTGATGCCGATAGGCATTTCGGATATAGGTGCCGATAGGCATTTCAGATATAGTTGCCGATTGGCATTTTAAAAACAGGTGCCGATAGGCATTTCAGATATAGAAGCCGATAGGTATTTCAAATATAGGTGTCGATAGGCATTTCAGATATGGTTGCCGATAGGCATTTTTAAAATATAGGAGCAGATAGGCATTTCAGATGAGTTTCCGAAAGGCATTTCAAAAATATATGCCGATAGGCATTTCAGATATAGGTGCCGATAGGCATTTCAGATATAGTTGCCGATTGGTATTTTAAAAAAAGGTGCCGATAGGCATTTCAGATATAGAAGCCGATAGGCATTTCAAATATAGGTGCCGATAGGCATTCCAGATATGGTTGCCGATAGGCATTTCAAATATAAGTGCTGATAATCATTTCAAATGTAGTTTCCGATAGGCATTTCAAAAATAGATACCGATAGGCATTTCAGATATAGGTGCCAATAGGCATTTCAGATATAGTTGCCAATTGGCATTTTAAAAATAGGTGTCGATAGGCATTTCAGATATAGAACCCGATAGGCATTTCAAATATAGGTGCCGATAGGCATTCCAGATATGGTTGCTGATAGGCATTTCAAATATAGGTGCTGATGGGCATTTCAGATGGAGTTTCCGACAGGCATTTCAAAAGTTGTTGCCGATAGGCATTTCAGATATAGGTGCCGATTGGCATTTCAGATATAGTTGCCGATTGGCATTTTAAAAATAGGTGCCGATAGGCATTTTAGATATAGAAGCCGATAGGTATTTCAAATATAGGTGTGGATAGGCATTTCAGATATGGTTGCCGATAGGCATTTCAAATATAGGTGCTGATAGTCATTTCAGATGTAGTTTCCGATAGGCATTTCAAAAATAGGTTCCGATAGGCATTTTAGATATAGGTGCCGATAGGTATTTCAGATATACTTACCGATTGGCATTTTAAAAATAGGTGCCGATAGGCATTTTAGATGTAGTTTCCGATAGGCATTTCAAAAATAGGTGCCGATAGGCATTTCAGATATAGGTGCCGATAGGCATATCAGATATAGTTGCCGATAGGCATTTAAAATATAGGTGCCGATAGGCATTTCAAATATAGGTGTCGATCGGCATTTCAGATATAAATGCCGTAGGGCATTTCAGATATAGGTGCCGATAGGCATTTCTGATGTGGTTGCCGATAGGCATTTCAAATATAAATGCTGATAGGCATTTCAGATGTAGTTTTTGATAGGCATTTCAAAAATAGGTGCCGATAGGCATTTGAGATATAGGTGCCGATAGGCACTTCAGATATAGTTGCCGATTGGCATTTTAAAAATAGGTGCCGATAGGCATTTTAGATATAGAAGCCGATAGGCATTTCAAATATAGGCGCCGATAGGCATTCCAGATAAGGTTGCCGATAGGCATTTCAAATATAAGTGCTGATAATCATTTCAGATGTAGTTTCCGATAGGCATTTCAAAAATAGGTACCGATAGGCATTTCAGATATAGGTGCCGATAGGCATTTCAGATATAGTTGCCAATTGGCATTTTAAAAATAGGTGTCGATAGGCATTTCAGATATAGGTGCCGATAGGCATTTCAGATATAGTTGCCAATTGGCATTTTAAAAATAGGTGTCGATAGGCATTTCAGATATAGGTGCCGATTGGCATTTTAGATATAGTTGCCGATTGGCATTTTAAAAATAGGTGCCGATAGGCATTTCAGATGTAGTTGCCGATTGGCATTTTAAAAATAGGTGCCGATAGGCATTTTAGATATAGAAGCCGATAGGTATTTCAAATATAGGTGTGGATAGGCATTTCAGATATGGTTGCCGATAGGCATTTCAAATATAGGTGCTGATAGTCATTTCAGATGTAGTTTCCGATAGGCATTTCAAAAATAAGTTCCGATAGGCATTTTAGATATAGGTGCCGATAGGCATTTCAGATATACTTACCGATTGGCATTTTAAAAATAGGTGCCGATAGGCATTTTAGATATAGAAGCCGATAGGTATTTCAAATATAGGTGTGGATAGGCATATCAGATATGGGTGCCGATAGGCATTTCAAATATAGGTGCTGATAGTCATTTCAGATGTAGTTTCCGATAGGCATTTCAAAAATAGGTTCCGATAGGCATTTTAGATATAGGTGCCAATAGGCATTTCAGATATACTTAAAGATTGGCATTTCAAAAATAGGTGCCGATAGGCATTTCAGATATAGGTGCCGATAGGCTTATCAGATATAGTTGCCGATAGGCATTTAAAATAAAAGTGCCGATAGGCATTTCAAATATAGGTGTCGATCGGAATTTCAGATATAAATGCCGAAAGGCATTTCAGATATAGGTGCCGATAGGCATTTCTGATGTGGTTGCCGATAGGCATTTCAAATATAGGTGCTGATAGGCATTTCAGATGTAGTTTTCGATAGGCATTTCAAAAATAGGTGCCGATAGGCATTTCAGATATAGGTGCCGATAGGCATATCAGATATAGTTGCCGATAGGCATTTAAAATATATGTGCCGATAGGCATTTCAAATATAGGTGTCGACCGGCATTTCAGATATAAATGCCGAAAGGCATTTCAGATATAGGTGCCGATAGGCATTTCTGATGTGGTTGCCGATAGGCATTTCAAATATAGGTGCTGATAGGCATTTCAGATGTAGTTTTCGATAGGCATTTCAAAAATAGGTGCCGATAGGCATTTCATATATAGGTGCCGATAGGCACTTCAGATATAGTTGCCGATTGGCATTTTAAAAATAGGCGCCGATAGGTATTTCAGATATAGAAGCCGATAGGCATTTCAAATATAGGCGTAGATAGGCATTCCAGATATGGTAGCCGATAGGCATTTCAAATATATGTGCTGATAGGCATTTCAGACGTAGTTTCCGATAGGCATTTCAAAAATAGTTGCCGATAGGCATTTCAGATATAGGTGCCGATAGGCATTTCAGATATAGTTGCCGATTGGCATTTTAAAAATAGGTGCCGATAGGCATTTCAGATATAGAAGCCGATAGGCATTTCAAATATAGGTGCCGATAGGCATTCCAGATATGGTTGCCGATAGGCATTTCAAATATAGGTGCTGATAGGCATTTCAAATGTAGTTTCCGATAGGCATTTCAAAAATAGGTGCCGATAGGCATTTCAGATATAGGTGCCGATAGGCATTTCAGATATAGCTGCCGATTGGCATTTTAAAAATAGGTGCCGATAGGCATTTCAGATATAGAAGCCGATAGGTATTTCAAATATAGGTGTCGATAGGCATTTCAGATATGGTTGCCGATAGGCATTTCAAATATAGGTGCTGATAGGCATTTCAGATGTAGTTTTCGATAGGCATTTCAAAAATAGGTGCCGATAGGCATTTCAGATATAGGTGCCGATAGGCTTATCAGATATAGTTGCCGATAGGCATTTAAAATAAAAGTGCCGATAGGCATTTCAAATATAGGTGTCGACCGGCATTTCAGATATAAATGCCGAAAGGCATTTCAGATATAGGTGCCGATAGGCATTTCTGATGTGGTTGCCGATAGGCATTCCAAATATAGGTGCTGATAGGCATTTCAGATGTAGTTTTCGATAGGGATTTAAAAAATAGGTGCCGATAGGCATTTCAGATATAGGTGCCGATAGGCACTTCAGATATAAATGCCGATTGGCATTTTAAAAATAGGTGCCGATAGGCATTTCAGATATAGAAGCCGATAGGGATTTCAAATATAGGTGTCGATAGGCATTTCAGATATAGTCGCCGATAAGCATTTCAAATATAGGTGCTGATAGGCATTTCAGATGTAGTTTCCGATAGGCATTTCAAAAATTGATGCCGATAGGCATTTCGGATATAGGTGCCGATAGGCATTTCAGATATAGTTGCCGATTGGCATTTTAAAAACAGGTGCCGATAGGCATTTCAGATATAGAAGCCGATAGGTATTTCAAATATAGGTGTCGATAGGCATTTCAGATATGGTTGCCGATAGGCATTTTTAAAATATAGGAGCAGATAGGCATTTCAGATGAGTTTCCGAAAGGCATTTCAAAAATATATGCCGATAGGCATTTCAGATATAGGTGCCGATAGGCATTTCAGATATAGTTGCCGATTGGTATTTTAAAAAAAGGTGCCGATAGGCATTTCAGATATAGAAGCCGATAGGCATTTCAAATATAGGTGCCGATAGGCATTCCAGATATGGTTGCCGATAGGCATTTCAAATATAAGTGCTGATAATCATTTCAAATGTAGTTTCCGATAGGCATTTCAAAAATAGATACCGATAGGCATTTCAGATATAGGTGCCAATAGGCATTTCAGATATAGTTGCCAATTGGCATTTTAAAAATAGGTGTCGATAGGCATTTCAGATATAGAACCCGATAGGCATTTCAAATATAGGTGCCGATAGGCATTCCAGATATGGTTGCTGATAGGCATTTCAAATATAGGTGCTGATGGGCATTTCAGATGGAGTTTCCGATAGGCATTTCAAAAGTTGTTGCCGATAGGCATTTCAGATATAGGTGCCGATTGGCATTTCAGATATAGTTGCCGATTGGCATTTTAAAAATAGGTGCCGATAGGCATTTTAGATATAGAAGCCGATAGGTATTTCAAATATAGGTGTGGATAGGCATTTCAGATATGGTTGCCGATAGGCATTTCAAATATAGGTGCTGATAGTCATTTCAGATGTAGTTTCCGATAGGCATTTCAAAAATAGGTTCCGATAGGCATTTTAGATATAGGTGCCGATAGGTATTTCAGATATACTTACCGATTGGCATTTTAAAAATAGGTGCCGATAGGCATTTTAGATGTAGTTTCCGATAGGCATTTCAAAAATAGGTGCCGATAGGCATTTCAGATATAGGTGCCGATAGGCATATCAGATATAGTTGCCGATAGGCATTTAAAATATAGGTGCCGATAGGCATTTCAAATATAGGTGTCGATCGGCATTTCAGATATAAATGCCGTAGGGCATTTCAGATATAGGTGCCGATAGGCATTTCTGATGTGGTTGCCGATAGGCATTTCAAATATAAATGCTGATAGGCATTTCAGATGTAGTTTTTGATAGGCATTTCAAAAATAGGTGCCGATAGGCATTTGAGATATAGGTGCCGATAGGCACTTCAGATATAGTTGCCGATTGGCATTTTAAAAATAGGTGCCGATAGGCATTTTAGATATAGAAGCCGATAGGCATTTCAAATATAGGCGCCGATAGGCATTCCAGATAAGGTTGCCGATAGGCATTTCAAATATAAGTGCTGATAATCATTTCAGATGTAGTTTCCGATAGGCATTTCAAAAATAGGTACCGATAGGCATTTCAGATATAGGTGCCGATAGGCATTTCAGATATAGTTGCCAATTGGCATTTTAAAAATAGGTGTCGATAGGCATTTCAGATATAGGTGCCGATAGGCATTTCAGATATAGTTGCCAATTGGCATTTTAAAAATAGGTGTCGATAGGCATTTCAGATATAGGTGCCGATTGGCATTTTAGATATAGTTGCCGATTGGCATTTTAAAAATAGGTGCCGATAGGCATTTCAGATGTAGTTGCCGATTGGCATTTTAAAAATAGGTGCCGATAGGCATTTTAGATATAGAAGCCGATAGGTATTTCAAATATAGGTGTGGATAGGCATTTCAGATATGGTTGCCGATAGGCATTTCAAATATAGGTGCTGATAGTCATTTCAGATGTAGTTTCCGATAGGCATTTCAAAAATAAGTTCCGATAGGCATTTTAGATATAGGTGCCGATAGGCATTTCAGATATACTTACCGATTGGCATTTTAAAAATAGGTGCCGATGGGCATTTTAGATATAGAAGCCGATAGGTATTTCAAATATAGGTGTGGATAGGCATATCAGATATGGGTGCCGATAGGCATTTCAAATATAGGTGCTGATAGTCATTTCAGATGTAGTTTCCGATAGGCATTTCAAAAATAGGTTCCGATAGGCATTTTAGATATAGGTGCCAATAGGCATTTCAGATATACTTAAAGATTGGCATTTCAAAAATAGGTGCCGATAGGCATTTCAGATATAGGTGCCGATAGGCTTATCAGATATAGTTGCCGATAGGCATTTAAAATAAAAGTGCCGATAGGCATTTCAAATATAGGTGTCGATCGGAATTTCAGATATAAATGCCGAAAGGCATTTCAGATATAGGTGCCGATAGGCATTTCTGATGTGGTTGCCGATAGGCATTTCAAATATAGGTGCTGATAGGCATTTCAGATGTAGTTTTCGATAGGCATTTCAAAAATAGGTGCCGATAGGCATTTCAGATATAGGTGCCGATAGGCACTTCAGATATAAATGCCGATTGGCATTTTAAAAAAAGGTGCCGATAGGCATTTCAGATATAGAAGCCGATAGGCATTTCAAATATAGGCGCCGATAGGCATTCCAGATATGGTTGCCGATAGGCATTTCAAATATAGGTGCTGATAGGCATTTCAGATGTAGTTTCCGATAGGCATTTCAAATATAGGTGCCGATAGACATTTCAGATATAGGTGCCGATAGGCATTTCAGATATAGTTGCCGATTGGCATTTTAAAAATAGGTGCCGATAGGCATTTCAGATATAGAAGCCGATAGGGATTTCAAATATAGGTGTCGATAGGCATTTCAGATATGGTTGCCGATAAGCATTTCAAATATAGGTGCTGATAGGCATTTCAGATATAGAAGCCGATAGGTATTTCAAATATAGGTGTCGATAGGCATTTCAGATATGGTTGCCGATAGGCATTTCAAATATAGGAGCAGATAGGCATTTCAGATGTAGTTTCCGAAAGGCATTTCAAAAATATATGCCGATAGGCATTTCAGATATAGGTGCCGATAGGCATTTCAGATATAGTTGCCGATTGGTATTTTAAAAATAGGTGCCGATAGGCATTTCAAATATAGAAGCCGATAGGCATTTCAAATATAGTTGCCGATAGGCATTCCAGATATGGTTGCCGATAGGCATATCAAATATAAGCGCTGATAATCATATCAGATGTAGTTTCCGATAGGCATTTCAAAAATAAGTACCGATAGGCATTTCAGATATAGGTGCCGATAGGCATTTCAGATATAGTTGCCGATTGGCATTTTAAAAATAGGTGCCGATAGGCATTTCAGATATAGAAGCCGATAGGTATTACAAATATAGGTGTGGATAGGCATTTCAGATATGGTTGCCGATAGGCATTTCAAATATAGGTGCTGATAGTTATTTCAGATGTAGTTTCCGATAGGCATTTCAAAAATAGGTTCCGATAGGCATTTCAGATATAGGTGCCGATAGGCATTTCAGATATACTTACCGATTGGCATTTTAAAAATAGGTGCCGAAAGGCATTTTAGATGTAGTTTCCTATAGGCATTTCAAAAATAGGTGCCGATAGGCATTTCAGATATAGGTGCCGATAGGCATATCAGATATAGTTGCCGATAGGCATTTAAAATATATGTGCCGATAGGCATTTCAAATATAGGTGTCGACCGGCATTTCAGATATAAATGCCGAAAGGCATTTCAGATATAGGTGCCGATAGGCATTTCTGATGTGGTTGCCGATAGGCATTTCAAATATAGGTGCTGATAGGCATTTCAGATGTAGTTTTCGATAGGCATTTCAAAAATAGGTGCCGATAGGCATTTCATATATAGGTGCCGATAGGCACTTCAGATATAGTTGCCGATTGGCATTTTAAAAATAGGCGCCGATAGGTATTTCAGATATAGAAGCCGATAGGCATTTCAAATATAGGCGTAGATAGGCATTCCAGATATGGTAGCCGATAGGCATTTCAAATATATGTGCTGATAGGCATTTCAGACGTAGTTTCCGATAGGCATTTCAAAAATAGTTGCCGATAGGCATTTCAGATATAGGTGCCGATAGGCATTTCAGATATAGTTGCCGATTGGCATTTTAAAAATAGGTGCCGATAGGCATTTCAGATATAGAAGCCGATAGGCATTTTAAATATAGGTGCCGATAGGCATTCCAGATATGGTTTCCGATAGGCATTTCAAATATAGGTGCTGATAGGCATTTCAAATGTAGTTTCCGATAGGCATTTCAAAAATAGGTGCCGACAGGCATTTCAGATATAGGTGCCGATAGGCATTTCAGATATAGCTGCCGATTGGCATTTTAAAAATAGGTGCCGATAGGCATTTCAGATATAGAAGCCGATAGGTATTTCAAATATAGGTGTCGATAGGCATTTCAGATATGGTTGCCGATAGGCATTTCAAATATAGGTGCTGATAGGCATTTCAGATGTAGTTTTCGATAGGCATTTCAAAAATAGGTGCCGATAGGCATTTCAGATATAGGTGCCGATAGGCTTATCAGATATAGTTGCCGATAGGCATTTAAAATAAAAGTGCCGATAGGCATTTCAAATATAGGTGTCGACCGGCATTTCAGATATAAATGCCGAAAGGCATTTCAGATATAGGTGCCAATAGGCATTTCTGATGTGGTTGCCGATAGGCATTCCAAATATAGGTGCTGATAGGCATTTCAGATGTAGTTTTCGATAGGCATTTCAAAAATAGGTGCCGATAGGCATTTCAGATATAGGTGCCGATAGGCACTTCAGATATAAATGCCGATTGGCATTTTAAAAATAGGTGCCGATAGGCATTTCAGATATAGAAGCCGATAGGGATTTCAAATATAGGTGTCGATAGGCATTTCAGATATAGTTGCCGATAAGCATTTCAAATATAGGTGCTGATAGGCATTTCAGATGTAGTTTCCGATAGGCATTTCAAAAATTGATGCCGATAGGCATTTCGGATATAGGTGCCGATAGGCATTTCAGATATAGTTGCCGATTGGCATTTTAAAAACAGGTGCCGATAGGCATTTCAGATATAGAAGCCGATAGGTATTTCAAATATAGGTGTCGATAGGTATTTCAGATATGGTTGTTGATAGGCATTTTTAAAATATAGGAGCAGATAGGCATTTCAGATGAGTTTCCGAAAGGCATTTCAAAAATATATGCCGATAGGCATTTCAGATATAGGTGCCGATAGGCATTTCAGATATAGTTGCCGATTGGTATTTTAAAAAAAGGTGCCGATAGGCATTTCAGATATAGAAGCCGATAGGCATTTCAAATATAGGTGCCGATAGGCATTCCAGATATGGTTGCCGATAGGCATTTCAAATATAAGTGCTGATAATCATTTCAAATGTAGTTTCCGATAGGCATTTCAAAAATAGGTACCGATAGGCATTTCAGATATAGGTGCCAATAGGCATTTCAGATATAGTTGCCAATTGGCATTTTAAAAATAGGTGTCGATAGGCATTTCAGATATAGAACCCGATAAGCATTTCAAATATAGGTGCCGATAGGCATTCCAGATATGTTTGCTGATAGGCATTTCAAATATAGGTGCTGATGGGCATTTCAGATGGAGTTTCCGATAGGCATTTCAAAAGTTGGTGCCGATAGGCATTTCAGATATAGGTGCCGATTGGCATTTCAGATATAGTTGCCGATTGGCATTTTAAAAATAGGTGCCGATAGGCATTTTAGATATAGAAGCCGATAGGTATTTCAAATATAGGTGTGGATAGGCATTTCAGATATGGTTGCCGATAGGCATTTCAAATATAGGTGCTGATAGTCATTTCAGATGTAGTTTCCGATAGGCATTTCAAAAATAGGTTCCGATAGGCATTTTAGATATAGGTGCCGATAGGTATTTCAGATATACTTACCGATTGGCATTTTAAAAATAGGTGCCGATGGGTATTTTAGATATAGAAGCCGATAGGTATTTCAAATATAGGTGTGGATAGGCATTTCAGATATGGTTGCCGATAGGCATTTCAAATATAGGTGCTGATTGTCATTTCAGATGTAGTTTCCGATAGGCATTTCAAAAATAGGTTCCGATAGGCATTTTAGATATAGGTGCCGATAGGCATTTCAGATATACTTTAAGATTGGCATTTCAAAAATAGGTGCCGATAGGCATTTTAGATATAGAAGCCGATAGGCATTTCAAATATAGGCGCCGATAGGCATTCCAGATATGGTTGCCGATAGGCATTTCAAATATAGGTGCTGATAGGCATTTCAGATGTAGTTTCCGATAGGCATTTCAAAAATAGGTGCCGATAGGCATTTCAGATATAGGTGCCGATTGGCATTTCAGATATAGTTGCCGATTGGTATTTTAAAAATAGGTGCCGATAGGCATTTCAGATATAGAAGCCGATAGGGATTTCAAATATAGGTGTCGATAGCTATTTCAGATATGGTTGCCGATAAGCATTTCAAATAAAGGTGCTGATAGGCATTTCAGATGTAGTTTCCGATAGGCATTTCAAAAATAGGTGCCGTTAGGCATTTCAAATATAGGTGCCGATAGGCATTTCAGATATAGTTGCCGATTGGCATTTTAAAAATAGGTGTCGATAGGCATTTCAGATATAGAAGCCGATAGGCATTTCAAATATAGGTGCCGATAGGCATTCCAGATATGGTTGCCGATAGGCATTTCAAATATAGGTGCCGATAGGCATTCCAGATATGGTTGCCGATAGGCATTTCAAATATAGGTGCTGATAGGCATTTCAGATGGTGTTTCCGATAGGCATTTCAAAAATAGGTGCCGATAGGCATTCCAGATATAGGTGCCGATAGGCATTTCAGATATAGTTGCCGATTGGTATTTTAAAAATAGGTGCCGATAGGCATTTCAGATATAGAAGCCAATAGGCATTTCAAATATAGGTGCCGATAGGCATTCCAGATATGGTTGCCTATAGGCATTTCAAATATACTTGCTGATAATCATTTCAGATGTAGTTTCCGATAGGCATTTCAAAAATAGGTACCGATAGGCATTTCAGATATAGGTGCCGATTGGCATTTCAGATATAGTTGCCGATTGGCATTTTAAAAATAGGTGCCGATAGGCATTTCAGATATAGAAGCCGATAGGGATTTCAAATATAGGTGTCGATAGGCATTTCAGATATAGTTGCCGATAGGCATTTCAAATATAGGTGCTGATAGGCATTTCAGATGTAGTTTCCGATAGGCATTTCAAAAATAGGTGCCGATAGGCATTTCAGATATAGGTGCCGATTGGCATTTCAGATATAGTTGCCGATTGGCATTTTAAAAATAGGTGCCGATAGGCATTTTAGATATATAAGCCAATAGGCATTTCAGATGTAGTTGCCGATAGGCATTTTAAAAATAGGTGCCGATAGGCATTTTAGATATAGAAGCCGATAGGTATTTCAAATATAGGTGTGGATAGGCATTTCAGATATGGTTGCCGATAGGCATATCAAATATAGGTGCTGATAGTCATTTCAGATGTAGTTTCCGATAGGCATTTCAAAAATAGGTTCCGATAGGCATTTTAGATATAGGTGCCGATAGGCATTTTAGATATACTTACCGATTGGCATTTTAAAAATAGGTGCTGATAGGCATTTTAGATATAGAAGCCGATAGGTATTTCAAATATAGGTGTGGATAGGCATTTCAGATATGGTTGCCGATAGGCATTTCAAATATAGGTGCTGATAGTCATTTCAGATGTAGTTTCCGATAGGCATTTCAAAAATAGGTTCCGATAGGCATTTTAGATATAGGTGCCGATAGGCATTTCAGATATACTTAAAGATTGGCATTTCAAAAATAGGTGCCGATAGGCATTTCAGATATAGGTGCCGATAGGCTTATCAGATATAGTTGCCGATAGGCATTTAAAATAAAAGTGCCGATAGGCATTTCAAATATAGGTGTCGACCGGCATTTCAGATATAAATGCCGAAAGGCATTTCAGATATAGGTGCCGATAGGCATTTCTGATGTGGTTGCCGATAGGCATTTCAAATATAGGTACTGATAGGCATTTCAGATGTAGTTTTCAATAGGCATTTCAAAAATAGGTGCCGATAGACATTTCAGATATAGGTGCCGATAGGCACTTCAGATATGGTTGCCGATAGGCATTTCAAATATAGGTGCCGATAGGAATTCCAGATATGGTTGCCGATAGGCATTTCAAATATAGGTGCTGATAGGCATTTCAGATGGAGTTTCCGGTAGGCATTTCAAAAATAGGTGCCGATAGGCATTTCAGATATAGGTGTTGATAGGCATTTCAGATATAGTTGCCGATTGGCATTTTAAAAATAGGTGTCGATAGGCATTTCAGATATAGAAGCCGATAGGCATTTCAAATATAGGTGCCGATAGGCATTGCAAATATGGTTGCCGATAGGCATTTCAAATATAGGTGCTGATAGGCATTTCAGATGGAGTTTCCGATAGGCATTTCAAAAATAGGTACCGATAGGCATTTCAGATATAGGTGCCGATAGGCATTTCAGATATAGTTGCCAATTGGCATTTTAAAAATAGGTGACGATAGGCATGTCAGATATAGGTGCCGATTGGCATTTCAGATATAGTTGCCGATTGGCATTTTAAAAATAGGTGCCGATAGGCATTTCAGATATAGAAGCCGATAGGGATTTCAAATATAGGTGTCGATAGGCATTTCAGATATGGTTGCCGATAGGCATTTCAAATATAGGTGCTGATAGGCATTTCAGATGTAGTTTCCGATAGGCATTTCAAAAATAGGTGCCGATAGGCATTTTAGATATAGGTGCCGATTGGCATTTCAGATATAGTTGCCGATTGGCATTTTAAAAATAAGCGCCGATAGGCATTTCAGATATATGAGCCGATAGGCATTTCAGATGTAGTTGCCGATTGGCATTTTAAAAATAGGTGCCGATAGGCATTTTAGATATAGAAGCCGATAGGTATTTCAAATATAGGTGTGGATAGGCATTTCAGATATGGTTGCCGATAGGCATTTCAAATATAGGTGCTGATAGTCATTTCAGATGTAGTTTCCGATAGGCATTTCAAAAATAGGTTCCGATAGGCATTTTAGATATAGGTGCCGATAGGCATTTCAGATATACTTACCGATTGGCATTTTAAAAATAGGTGCCGATAGGCATTTTAGATATAGAAGTCGATAGGTATTTCAAATATAGGTGTGGATAGGCATTTCAGATATGGTTGCCGATAGGCATTTCAAATATAGGTGCTGATAGTCATTTCAGATGTAGTTTCCGATAGGCATTTCAAAAATAAGTTCCGATAGGCATTTTAGATATAGGTGCCGATAGGCATTTCAGATATACTTAAAGATTGGCATTTCAAAAATAGGTGCCGATAGGCATATCAGATATAGTTGCCGATAGGCATTTAAAATATATGTGCCGTTAAGCATTTCAAATATAGGTGTCGACCGGCATTTCAGATATAAATGCCGAAAGGCATTTCAGATATAGGTGGCGATAGGCATTTCTGATGTGGTTGCCGATAGGCATTTCAAATATAGGTGCTGATAGTCATTTCAGATGTAGTTTCCGATAGGCATTTCAAAAATAGGTACCGATAGGCATTTCAGATATAGGTGCCGATAGGCATTTCAGATATAGTTGCCGATTGGCATTTTAAAAATAGGTGCCGATAGGCATTTCAGATATAGAAGCCGATAGGTATTTCAAATATAGGTGTGGATAGGCATTTCAGATATGGTTGCCGATAGGCATTTCAAATATAGGTGCTGATAGTCATTTCAGATGTAGTTTCCGATAGGCATTTCAAAAATATGTTCCGATAGGCATTTCAGATATAGTTGCCGATAGACATTTTAAATATATGTGCCGATAGGCATTTCAAATATAGGTGTCGACCGGCATTTCAAATATAGGTGCTGATAGGCATTTCAGATGTAGTTTCCGATAGGCATTTCAAAAATAGGTACCGATAGGCATTTCAGATATAGGTGCCGATAGGCATTTCAGATATAGTTGCCGATTGGCATTTTAAAAATAGGTGCCGATAGGCATTTCAGATATAGAAGCCGATAGGTATTTCAAATAAAGGTGTGGATAGGCATTTCAGATATGGTTGCCGATAGGCATTTCAAATATAGGTGCTGATAGTCATTTCAGATGTAGTTTCCGATAGGCATTTCAAAAATAGGTTCCGATAGGCATTTCAGATATAGGTGCCGATAGGCATTTCAGATATACTTACCGATTGGCATTTTAAAAATAGGTGCCGATAGGCATTTTAGATGTAGTTTCCGATAGGCATTTCAAAAATAGGTGCCGATAGGCATTTCAGATATAGGTGCCGATAGGCATATCAGATATAGTTGCCGATAGGCATTTAAAATATATGTGCCGATAGGCATTTCTAATATAGGTGTCGACCGGCATTTCAGATATAAATGCCGAAAGGCATTTCAGATATAGGTGCCGATAGGCATTTCTGATGTGGTTGCCGATAGGCATTTCAAATATAGGTGCTGATAGGCATTTCAGATGTAGTTTCCGATAGGCATTTCAAAAATAGGTACCGATAGGCATTTCAGATATAGGTGCCGATAGGCATTTCAGATATAGTTGCCGATTGGCATTTTAAAAATAGGTGCCGATAGCCATTTCAGATATAGAAGCCGATAGGTATTTCAAATATAGGTGTGAATAGGCATTTCAGATATGGTTGCCGATAGGCATTTCAAATATAGGTGCTGATAGTCATTTCAGATGTAGTTTCCGATAGGCATTTCAAAAATAGGTTCCGATAGGCATTTCAGATATAGGTGCCGATAGGCATTTCAGATATACTTACCGATTGGCATTTTAAAAATAGGTGCCGATAGGCATTTTAGATGTAGTTTCCGATAGGCATTTCAAAAATAGGTGCCGATAGGCATTTCAGATATAGGTGCCGATAGGCATATCAGATATAGTTGCCGATAGGCATTTAAAACATATGTGCCGATAGGCATTTCAAATATAATTGTCGACCGGCATTTCAGATATAAATGCCGAAAGGCATTTCAGGTATAGGTGCCGATAGGCATTTCTGATGTGGTTGCCGATAGGCATTTCAAATATAGGTGCTGATAGGCATTTCAGATGTAGTTTCCGATAGGCATTTCAAAAATAGGTACCGATAGGCATTTCAGATATAGGTGCCGATAGGCATTTCAGATATAGTTGCCGATTGGCATTTTAAAAATAGGTGCCGATAGGCATTTCAGATATAAAAGCCGATAGGTATTTCAAATATAGGTGTGGATAGGCATTTCAGATATGGTTGCCGATAGGCATTTCAAATATAGGTGCTGATAGTCATTTCAGATGTAGTTTCCGATAGGCATTTCAAAAATAGGTTCCGATAGGCATTTCAGATATAGGTGCCGATAGGCATTTCAGATATACTTACCGATTGGCATTTTAAAAATAGGTGCCGATAGGCATTTTAGATGTAGTTTCCGATAGGCATTTCAAAAATAGGTGCCGATAGGCATTTCAGATATAGGTGCCGATAGGCATATCAGATATAGTTGCCGATAGGCATTTAAAATATATGTGCCGATAGGCATTTCAAATATAGGTGTCGACCGGCATTTCAGATATAAATGCCGAAAGGCATTTCAGATATAGGTGCCGATAGGCATTTCTGATGTGGTTGCCGACAGGCATTTCAAATATAGGTGCTGATAGGCATTTCAGATGTAGTTTCCGATAGGCATTTCAAAAATAGGTACCGATAGGCATTTCAGATATAGGTGCCGATAGGCATTTCAGATATAGTTGCCGATTGGCATTTTAAAAATAGGTGCCGATAGGCATTTCAGATTTAGAAGCCGATAGGTATTTCAAATATAGGTGTGGATAGGCATTTCAGATATGGTTGCCGATAGGCATTTCAAATATAGGTGCTGATAGTCATTTCAGATGTAGTTTCCGATAGGCATTTCAAAAATAGGTTCCGATAGGCATTTCAGATATAGGTGCCGATAGGCATTTCAGATATACTTACCGATTGGCATTTTAAAAATAGGTGCCGATAGGCATTTTAGATGTAGTTTCCGATAGGCATTTCAAAAATAGGTGCCGATAGGCATTTCAGGTATAGGTGCCGATAGGCATATCAGATATAGTTGCCGATAGGCATTTAAAATATATGTGCCGATAGGCATTTCAAATATAGGTGTCGACCGGCATTTCAGATATAAATGCCGAAAGGCATATCAGATATAGGTGCCGATAGGCATTTCTGATGTGGTTGCCGATAGGCATTTCAAATATAGGTGCTGATAGGCATTTCAGATGTAGTTTCCGATAGGCATTTCAAAAATAGGTACCGATAGGCATTTCAGATATAGGTGCCGATAGGCATTTCAGATATAGTTGCCGATTGGCATTTTAAAAATAGGTGCCGATAGGCATTTCAGATATAGAAGCCGATAGGTATTTCAAATATAGGTGTGGATAGGCATTTCAGATATGGTTGCCGATAGGCATTTCAAATATAGGTGCTGATAGTCATTTCAGATGTAGTTTCCGATAGGCATTTCAAAAATAGGTTCCGATAGGCATTTCAGATATAGGTGCCGATAGGCATTTCAGATATACTTACCGATTGGCATTTTAAAAATAGGTGCCGATAGGCATTTTAGATGTAGTTTCCGATAGGCATTTCAAAAATGGGTGCCGATAGGCATTTCAGATATAGGTGCCGATAGGCATATCAGATATAGTTGCCGATAGGCATTTAAAATATATGTGCCGATAGGCATTTCTAATATAGGTGTCGACCGGCATTTCAGATATAAATGCCGAAAGGTATTTCAGATATAGGTGCCGATAGGCATTTCTGATGTGGTTGCCGATAGGCATTTCAAATATAGGTGCTGATAGGCATTTCAGATGTAGTTTCCGATAGGCATTTCAAAAATAGGTACCGATAGGCATTTCAGATATAGGTGCCGATAGGCATTTCAGATATAGTTGCCGATTGGCATTTTAAAAATAGCTGCCGATAGGCATTTCAGATATAGAAGCCGATAGGTATTTCAAATATAGGTGTGGATAGGCATTTCAGATATGGTTGCCGATAGGCATTTCAAATATAGGTGCTGATAGTCATTTCAGATGTAGTTTCCGATAGGCATTTCAAAAATAGGTTCCGATAGGCATTTCAGATATAGGTGCCGATAGGCATTTCAGATATACTTACCGATTGGCATTTTAAAATAGGTGTAGATAGGCATTTTAGATGTAGTTTCCGATAGGCATTTCAAAAATAGGTGCCGATAGGCATTTCAGATATAGGTGCCGATAGGCATATCAGATATAGTTGCCGATAGGCATTTAAAATATATGTGCCGATAGGCATTTCAAATATAGGTGTCGACCGGTATTTCAGATATAAATGCCGAAAGGCATTTCAGATATAGGTGCCGATAGGCATTTCCTATGTGGTTGCCGATAGGCATTTCAAATATAGGTGCTGATAGGCATTTCAGATGTAGTTTCCGATAGGCATTTCAGAAATAGGTACCGATAGGCATTTCAGATATAGGTGCCGATAGGCATTTCAGATATAGTTGCCGATTGGCATTTTAGAAATAGGTGCCGATAGGCATTTCAGATATAGAAGCCGATAGATATTTCAAATATAGGTGTGGAGAGGCATTTCAGATATGGTTGCCGATAGGCATTTCAAATATAGGTGCTGATAGTCATTTCAGATGTAGTTTCCGATAGGCATTTCAAAAATAGGTTCCGATAGGCATTTCAGATATAGGTGCCGATAGGCATTTCAGATATACTTACCGATTGGCATTTTAAAAATAGGTGCCGATAGGCATTTTAGATGTAGTTTCCGATAGGCATTTCAAAAATAGATGCCGATAGGCATGTCAGATATAGGTGCCGATAGGCATATCAGATATAGTTGCCGATAGGCATTTAAAATATATGTGCCGATAGGCATTTCAAATATAGGTGTCGACCGGCATTTCAGATATAAATGCCGAAAGGCATTTCAGATATAGGTGCCGATAGGCATTTCTGATGTGGTTGCCGATAGGCATTTCAAATATAGGTGCTGACAGGCATTTCAGATGTAGTTTCCGATAGGCATTTCAAAAATAGGTACCGATAGGCATTTCAGATATGGGTGCCGATAGGCATTTCAGATATAGTTGCCGATTGGCATTTTAAAAATAGGTGCCGATAGGCATTTCAGATATAGAAGCCGATAGGTATTTCAAATATAGGTGTGGATAGGCATTTCAGATATGGTTGCCGATAGGCATTTCAAATATAGGTGCTGATAGTCATTTCAGATGTAGTTTCCGATAGGCATTTCAAAAATAGGTTCCGATAGGCATTTCAGATATAGGTGCCGATAGGCATTTCAGATATACTTACCGATTGGCATTTTAAAAATAGGTGCCGATAGGCATTTTAGATGTAGTTTCCGATAGGCATTTCAAAAATAGGTGCCGATAGGCATTTCAGATATAGGTGCCGATAGGCATATCAGATATAGTTGCCGATAGGCATTTAAAATATATGTGCCGATGGCATTTCAAATATAGGTGTCGACCGGCATTTCAGATATAAATGCCGAAAGGCATTTCAGATATAGGTGCCGATAGGCATTTCTGATGTGGTTGCCGATAGGCATTTCAAATATAGGTGCTGATAGGCATTTCAGATGTAGTTTCCGATAGGCATTTCAAAAATAGGTACCGATAGGCATTTCAGATATAGGTGCCGATAGGCATTTCAGATATAGTTGCCGATTGGCATTTTAAAAATAGGTGCCGATAGGCATTTCAGATATAGAAGCCGATAGGTATTTCAAATATAGGTGTGGATAGGCATTTCAGATATGGTTGCCGATAGGCATTTCAAATATAGGTGCTGATAGTCATTTCAGATGTAGTTTCCGATAGGCATTTCAAAAATAGGTTCCGATAGGCATTTCAGATATAGGTGCCGATAGGCATTTCAGATATACTTACCGATTGGCATTTTAAAAATAGGTGCCGATAGGCATTTTAGATGTAGTTTCCGATAGGCATTTCAAAAATAGGTGCCGATAGGCATTTCAGATATAGGTGCCGATAGACATATCAGATATAGTTGCCGATAGGCATTTAAAATATATGTACCGATAGGCATTTCAAATATAGGTGTCGACCGGCATTTAAGATATAAATGCCGATAGGCATTTCAGATATAGGTGCCGATAGGCATTTCTGATGTGGTTACCGATAGGCATTTCAAATATAGGTGCTGATAGGCATTTCAGATGTAGTTTCTGATAGGCATTTCAAAAATAGGTACCGATAGGCATTTCAGATATAGGTGCCGATAGGCATTTCAGATATAGTTGCCGATTGGCATTTTAAATATAGGTGCCGATAGGCATTTCAGATATAGAAGCCGATAGGTATTTCAAATATAGGTGTCGACCGGCATTTCAGACATAAATGCCGAAAGGCATTTCAGATATAGGTGCCGATAGGCATTTCTGATGTGGTTGCCGATAGGCATTTCAAATATAGGTGCTGATAGGCATTTCAGATGTAGTTTCCGATAGGCATTTCAAAAATAGGTACCGATAGGCATTTCAGATATAGGTGCCGATAGGCATTTCAGATATAGTTGCCGATAGGCATTTAAAATATATGTGCCGATAGGCATTTCAAATATAGGTGTCGACCGGCATTTCAGATATAAATGCCGAAAGGCATTTCAGATATAGGTGCCGATAGGCATTTCTGATGTGGTTGCCGATAGGCATTTTAAATATAGGTGCTGATAGGCATTTCAGATGTAGTTTCCGATAGGCATTTCAAAAATAGGTACCGATAGGCATTTCAGATATAGGTGCCGATAGGCATTTCAGATATAGTTGCCGATTGGCATTTTAAAAATAGGTGCCGATAGGCATTTCAGATATAGAAGCCGATAGGTATTTCAAATATAGGTGTGGATAGGCAATTCAGATATGGTTGCCGATAGGCATTTCAAATATAGGTGCTGATAGTCATTTCAGATGTAGTTTCCGATAGGCATTTCAAAAATAGGTTTCGATAGGCATTTCAGATATAGGTGCCGATAGGCATTTCAGATATACTTACCGATTGGCATTTTAAAAATAGGTGCCGATAGGCATTTTAGATGTAGTTTCCGATAGGCATTTCAAAAATAGGTGCCGATAGGCATTTCAGATATATGGGCCGATAGGCATATCAGATATAGTTGCCGATAGGCATTTAAAATATATGTGCCGATAGGCATTTCAAATATAGGTGTCGACCGGCATTTCAGATATAAATGCCGAAAGGCATTTCAGATATAGGTGCCGATAGGCATTTCTGATGTGGTTGCCGATAGGCATTTCAAATATAGGTGCTGATAGGCATTTCAGATGTAGTTTCCGATAGGCATTTCAAAAAAAGGTACCGATAGGCATTTCAGATATAGGTGCCGATAGGCATTTCAGATATAGTTGCCGATTGGCATTTTAAAAATAGGTGCCGATAGGCATTTCAGATATAGAAGCCGATAGGTATTTCAAATATAGGTGTGGATAGGCATTTCAGATATGGTTGCCGATGGCATTTCAAATATAGGTGCTGATAGTCATTTCAGATGTAGTTTCCGATAGGCATTTCAAAAATAGGTTCCGATAGGCATTTCAGATATAGGTGCCGATAGGCATTTCAGATATACTTACCGATTGGCATTTTAAAAATAGGTGCCGATAGGCATTTTAGATGTAGTTTCCGATAGGCATTTCAAAAATAGGTGCCGATAGGCATTTCAGATATAGGTGCCGATAGGCATATCAGATATAGTTGCTGATAGGCATTTAAAATATATGTGCCGATAGGCATTTCAAATATAGGTGTCGACCGGCATTTCAGATATAAATGCCGAAAGGCATTTCAGATATAGGTGCCGATAGGCATTTCTGATGTGGTTGCCGATAGGCATTTCAAAAATAGGTGCTGATAGGCATTTCAGATGTAGTTTCCGATAGGCATTTCAAAAATAGGTTCCGATAGGCATTTCAGATATAGGTGCCGATAGGCATTTCAGATATAGTTGCCGATTGGCATTTTAAAAATAGGTGCCGATAGGCGTTTCAGATAAAGAAGCCGATAGGTATTTCAAATATAGGTGTGGATAGGCATTTCAGATATGGTTGCCGATAGGCATTTCAAATATAGGTGCTGATAGTCATTTCAGATGTAGTTTCCGATAGGCATTTCAAAAATAGGTTCCGATAGGCATTTCAGATATAGGTGCCGATAGGCATTTCAGATATACTTACCGATTGGCATTTTGAAAATAGGTGCCGATAGGCATTTTAGATGTAGTTTCCGATAGGCATTTCAAAAATAGGTGCCGATAGGCATTTCAGATATAGGTGCCGATAGGCATATCAGATATAGTTGCCGATAGGCATTTAAAATATATGTGCCGATAGGCATTTCAAATATAGGTGTCGACCGGCATTTCAGATATAAATGCCGAAAGTAATTTCAGATATAGGTGCCGATAGGCATTTCTGATGTGGTTGCCGATTGGCATTTCAAATATAGGTGCTGATAGGCATTTCAGATGTAGTTTCCGATAGGCATTTCAAAAAGAGGTACCGATAGGCATTTCAGATATAGGTGCCGATAGGCATTTCAGATATAAATGCCGATTGGCATTTTAAAAATAGGTGCCGATAGGCATTTTAGATATAGAAGCCGATAGGTATTTCAAATATAGGTGTGGATAGGCATTTCAAATATGGTTGCCGATAGGCATTTCAAATATAGGTGCTGATAGTCATTTCAGAAGTAGTTTCCGATAGGCATTTCAAAAATAGGTTCCGATAGGCATTTCAGATATAGGTGCCGATAGGCATTTCAGATATACTTACCGATTGGCATTTTAAAAATAGGTGCCGATAGGCATTTTAGATGTAATTTCCGATAGGCATTTCAAAAATAGGTGCCGATAGGCATTTCAGATATAGGTGCCGATAGGCATATCAGATATAGTTGCCGATAGGCATTTAAAATATATGTGCCGATAGGCATTTCAAATATAGGTGTCGACCGGCATTTCAGATATAGGTGCCGATAGGCATTTCTGATGTGGTTGCCGATAGGCATTTCAAATATAGGTGCTGATAGGCATTTCAGATGTAGTTTCCGATAGGCATTTGAAAAATAAGTACCGATAGGCATTTCAGATATAGGTGCCGATAGGCATTTCAGATATAGTTGCCGATTGGCATTTTAAAAATAGGTGCCGATAGGCATTTCAGACATAGTAGCCGATAGGTATTTCAAATATAGGTGTGGATAGGCATTTCAGATATGGTTGCCGATAGGCATTTCAAATATATGTGCTGATAGTCATTTCAGATGTAGTTTCCCATAGGCATTTCAAAAATAGGTTCCGATAGGCATTTCACATGTAGGTGCCGATAGGCATTTCAGATATACTTACCGATTGGCATTTTAAAAATAGGTGCCGATAGGCATTTTAGATGTAGTTTCCGATAGGCATTTCAAAAATAGGTGCCGATAGGCATTTCAGATATAGGTGCCGATAGGCATATCAGATATAGTTGCCGATAGGCATTTAAAATATATGTGCCGATAGGCATTTCAAATATAGGTGTCGACCGGCATTTCAGATATAAATGCCGAAAGGCATTTCAGATATAGGTGCCGATAGGCATTTCTGATGTGGTTGCCGATAGGCATTTCAAATATAGGTGCTGATAGGCATTTCAGATGTAGTTTCCGATAGGCATTTCAAAAATAGGTACCGATAGGCATTTCAGATATAGGTGCCGATAGGCATTTCAGATATAGTTGCCGATTGGCATTTTAAAAATAGGTGCCGATAGGCATTTTAGATATAGAAGCCGATAGGTATTTCAAATATAGGTGTGGATAGGCAATTCAGATATGGTTGCCGATAGGCATTTCAAATATAGGTGCTGATAGTCATTTCAGATGTAGTTTCCGATAGGCATTTCAAAAATAGGTTTCGATAGGCATTTCAGATATAGGTGCCGATAGGCATTTCAGATATACTTACCGATTGGCATTTTAAAAATTGGTGCCGATAGGCATTTTAGATGTAGTTTCCGATAGGCATTTCAAAAATAGGTGCCGATAGGCATTTCAGATATATGTGCCGATAGGCATATCAGATATAGTTGCCGATAGGCATTTAAAATATATGTGCCGATAGGCATTTCAAATATAGGTGTCGACCGGCATTTCAGATATAAATACCGAAAGGCATTTCAGATATAGGTGCCGATAGGCATTTTTGATGTGGTTGCCGATAGGTATTTCAAATATAGGTGCTGATAGGCATTTCAGATGTAGTTTCCGATAGGCATTTCAAAAATAGGTACCGATAGGCATTTCAGATATAGGTGCCGATAGGCATTTCAGATATAGTTACCGATTGGCATTTTAAAAATAGGTGCCGATAGGCATTTCAGATATAGAAGCCGATAGGTATTTCAAATATAGGTGTGGATAGGCATTTCAGATATGGTTGCCGATAGGCATTTCAAATATAGGTGCTGATAGTCATTTCAGATGTAGTTTCCGATAGGCATTTCAAAAATAGGTTCCGATAGGCATTTCAGATATAGGTATCGATAGGCATTTCAGATATACTTACCGATTGGCATTTTAAAAATAGGTGCCGATAGGCATTTTAGATGTAGTTTCCGATAGGCATTTCAAAAATAGGTGCCGATAGGCATTTCAGATATAGGTGCCGATAGGCATATCAGATATAGTTGCCGATAGGCATTTAAAATATATGTACCGATAGGCATTTCAAATATAGGTGTCGACCGGCATTTAAGATATAAATGCCGAAAGGCATTTCAGATATAGGTTCCGATAGGCATTTCTGATGTGGTTGCCGATAGGCATTTCAAATATAGGTGCTGATAGGCATTTCAGATGTAGTTTCCGATAGGCATTTCAAAAATAGGTACCGATAGGCATTTCAGATATAGGTGCCGATAGGCATTTCAGATATAGTTGCCGATTGGCATTTTAAAAATAGGTGCCGATAGGCATTTCAGATCTAGAAGCCGATAGGTATTTCAAATATAGGTGTCGACCGGCATTTCAGATATAAATGCCGAAAGGCATTTCAGATATAGGTGCCGATAGGCATTTCTGATGTGGTTGCCGATAGGCATTTCAAATATAGGTGCTGATAGGCATTTCAGATGTAGTTTCCGATAGGCATTTCAAAAATAGGTACCGATAGGCATTTCAGATATAGGTGCCGATAGGCATTTCAGATATAGTTGCCGATTGGCATTTTAAAAATAGGTGCCGATAGGCATTTCAGATATAGAAGCCGATAGGTATTTTAAATATAGGTGTGGATAGGCATTTCAGATATGGTTGCCGATAGGCATTTCAAATATAGGTGCTGATAGTTATTTCAGATGTAGTTTCCGATAGGCATTTCAAAAATAGGTTCCGATAGGCATTTCAGATATAGGTGCCGATAGGCATTTCAGATATACTTACCGATTGGCATTTTAAAAATAGGTGCCGATAGGCATTTTAGATGTAGTTTCCGATAGGCATTTCAAAAATAGGTGCCGATAGGCATTTCAGATATATGTGCCGATAGGCATATCAGATATAGTTGCCGATAGGCATTTAAAATATATGTGCCGATAGGCATTTCAAATATAGGTGTCGACCGGCATTTCAGATATAAATGCCGAAAGGCATTTCAGATATAGGTGCCGTTAGGCATTTCAGATATAGTTGCCGATTGGCATTTTAAAAATAGGTGCCGATAGGCATTTCAGATATACTTACCGATTGGCATTTTAAAAATAGGTGCCGATAGGCATTTTAGATGTAGTTTCCGATAGGCATTTCAAAAATAGGTGCCGATAGGCATTTTAGATATAGGTGCCAATAGGCATATCAGATATAGTTGCCGATAGGCATTTAAAATATATGTGCCGATAGGCATTTCAAATATAGGTGTCGACCGGCATTTCAGATATAAATGCCGAAAGGCATTTCAGATATAGGTGCCGATAGGCATTTCTGATGTGGCTGCCGATAGGCATTTCAAATATAGGTGCTGATAGGCATTTCAGATGTAGTTTCCGATAGGCATTTCAAAAATAGGTACCGATAGGCATTTCAGATATAGGTGCCGATAGGCATTTCAGATATAGTTGCCGATTGGCATTTTAAAAATAGGTGCCGATAGGCATTTCAGATATAGAAGCCGATAGGTATTTCAAATATAGGTGTGGATAGGCATTTCAGATATGCTTGCCGATAGGCATTTCAAATATAGGTGCTGATAGTCATTTCAGATGTAGTTTCCGATAGGCATTTCAAAAATAGGTTCCGATAGGCATTTCAGATATAGGTTCCGATAGGCATTTCAGATATACTTACCGATTGGCATTTTAAAAATAGGTGCCGATAGGCATTTTAGATGTAGTTTCCGATAGGCATTTCAAAAATAGGTGCCGATAGGCATTTCAGATATAGGTGCCGATAGGCATATCAGATATAGTTGCCGATAGGCATTTAAAATATATGTGCCGATAGGCATTTCAAATATAGGTGTCGACCGGCATTTCAGATATAAATGCCGAAAGGCATTTCAGATATAGGTGCCGATAGGCATTTCTGATGTGGTTGCCGATAGGAATTTCAAATATAGGTGCTGATAGGCATTTCAGATGTAGTTTCCGATAGGCATTTCAAAAATAGGTACCGATAGGCATTTCAGATATAGTTGCCGATTGGCATTTTAAAAATAGGTGCCGATAGGCATTTCAGATATAGAAGCCGATAGGTATTTCAAATATAGGTGTGGATAGGCATTTCAGATATGGTTGCCGATAGGCATATCAAATATAGGTGCTGATAGTCATTTCAGATGTAGTTTCCGATAGGCATTTCAAAAATAGGTTCCGATAGGCATTTCAGATATAGGTGCCGATAGGCATTTCAGATATACTTACCGATTGGCATTTTAAAAATAGGTGCCGATAGGCATTTTAGATGTAGTTTCCGATAGGCATTTCAAAAATAGGTGCCGATAGGCATTTCAGATATAGGTGCCGATAGGCATATCAGATATAGTTGCCGATAGGCATTTAAAATATATGTGCCGATAGGCATTTCAAATATAGGTGTCGACCGGCATTTCAGATATAAATGCCGAAAGGCATTTCAGATATAGGTGCCGATAGGCATTTCTGATGTGGTTGCCGATAGGCATTTCAAATATAGGTGCTGATAGGCATTTCAGATGTAGTTTCCGATAGGCATTTCAAAAATATGTACCGATAAGCATTTCAGATAAAGGTGCCGATAGGCATTTCAGATATAGTTGCCGATTGGCATTTTAAAAATAGGTGCCGATAGGCATTTTAGATATAGAAGCCGATAGGTATTTCAAATATAGGTGTGGATAGGCATTTCAGATATGGTTGCCGATAGGCATTTCAAATATAGGTGCTGATAGTCATTTCAGATGTAGTTTCCGATAGGCATTTCAAAAATAGGTTCCGATAGGCATTTCAGATATAGGTGCCGATAGGCATTTTAGATATACTTACCGATTGGCATTTTAAAAATAGGTGCCGATAGGCATTTTAGATGTAGTTTCCGATAGGCATTTCAAAAATAGGTGCCGATTGGCATTTCAGATATAGGTGCCGATAGGCATATCAGATATAGTTGCCAATAGGCATTTAAAATATACGTGCCGATAGGCATTTCAAATATAGGTGTCGACCGGCATTTCAGATATAAATGCCGAAAGGCATTTCAGATATAGGTGCCGATAGGCATTTCTGATGTGGTTGCCGATAGGCATTTCAAATATAGGTGCTGATAGGCATTTCAGATGTAGTTTCCGATAGGCATTTCAAAAATAGGTACCGATAGGCATTTCAGATATAGGTGCCGATAGGCATTTCAGATATAGTTGCCGATTGGCATTTTAAAAATAGGTGCCGATAGGCATTTCAGATATAGAAGCCGATAGGTATTTCAAATATAGGTGTGGATGGGCATTTCAGATATGGTTGCCGATAGGCATTTCAAATATAGGCGCTGATAGTCATTTCAGATGTAGTTTCCGATAGGCATTTCAAAAATAGGTTCCGATAGGCATTTCAGATATAGGTGCCGATAGGCATTTCAGATATACTTACCGATTGGCATTTTAAAAATAGGTGCCGATAGGCATTTTAGATGTAGTTTCCGATAGGCATTTCAAAAATAGGTGCCGATAGGCATTTCAGATATAGGTGCCGATAGGCATATCAGATATAGTTGCCGATAGGCATTTAAAATATATGTGCCGATAGGCATTTCAAATATAGGTGTCGACCGGCATTTCAGATATAAATGCCGAAAGGCATTTCAGATATAGGTGCCGATAGGCATTTCTGATGTGGTTGCCGATAGGCATTTCAAATATAGGTGCTGATAGGCATTTCAGATGTAGTTTCCGATAGGCATTTCAAAAATATGTACCGATAAGCATTTCAGATAAAGGTGCCGATAGGCATTTCAGATATAGTTGCCGATTGGCATTTTAAAAATAGGTGCCGATAGGCATTTTAGATATAGAAGCCGATAGGTATTTCAAATATAGGTGTGGATAGGCATTTCAGATATGGTTGCCGATAGGCATTTCAAATATAGGTGCTGATAGTCATTTCAGATGTAGTTTCCGATAGGCATTTCAAAAATAGGTTCCGATAGGCATTTCAGATATAGGTGCCGATAGGCATTTTAGATATACTTACCGATTGGCATTTTAAAAATAGGTGCCGATAGGCATTTTAGATGTAGTTTCCGATAGGCATTTCAAAAATAGGTGCCAATTGGCATTTCAGATATAGGTGCCGATAGGCATATCAGATATAGTTGCCAATAGGCATTTAAAATATACGTGCCGATAGGCATTTCAAATATAGGTGTCGACCGGCATTTCAGATATAAATGCCGAAAGGCATTTCAGATATAGGTGCCGATAGGCATTTCTGATGTGGTTGCCGATAGGCATTTCAAATATAGGTGCTGATAGGCATTTCAGATGTAGTTTCCGATAGGCATTTCAAAAATAGGTACCGATAGGCATTTCAGATATAGGTGCCGATAGGCATTTCAGATATAGTTGCCGATTGGCATTTTAAAAATAGGTGCCGATAGGCATTTCAGATATAGAAGCCGATAGGTATTTCAAATATAGGTGTGGATAGGCATTTCAGATATGGTTGCCGATAGGCATTTCAAATATAGGTGCTGATAGTCATTTCAGATGTAGTTTCCGATAGGCATTTCAAAAATAGGTTCCGATAGGCATTTCAGATATAGGTGCCGATAGGCATTTCAGATATACTTACCGATTGGCATTTTAAAAATAGGTGCCGATAGGCATTTTAGATGTAGTTTCCGATAAGCATTTCAAAAATTGGTGCCGATAGGCATTTCAGATATAGGTGCCGATAGGCATTTAAAATATATGTGCCGATAGGCATTTCAAATATAGGTGTCGACCGGCATTTCAGATATAAATGCCGAAAGGCATTTCAGATATAGGTGCCGATAGGCATTTCTGATGTGATTGCCGATAGGCATTTCAAATATAGGTGCTGATAGGCATTTCAGATGTAGTTTCCGATAGGCATTTCAAAAATAGGTACCGATAGGCATTTCAGATATAGGTGCCGATAGGCATTTCAGATATAGTTGCCGATTGGCATTATAAAAATAGGTGCCGATAGGCATTTCAGATATAGAAGCCGATAGGTATTTCAAATATAGGTGTGGATAGGCATTTCAGATATGGTTGCCGATAGGCATTTCAAATATAGGTGCTGATAGTCATTTCAGATGTAGTTTCCGATAGGCATTTCAAAAATAGGTTCCGATAGGAATTTCAGATATAGGTACCGATAGGCATTTCAGATATACTTACCGATTGGCATTTTAAAAATAGGTGCCGATAGGCATTTTAGATGTAGTTTCCGATAGGCATTTCAAAAATAGGTGCCGATAGGCATTTCAGATATAGGTGCCGATAGGCATATCAGATATAGTTGCCGATAGGCATTTAAAATATATGTACCGATAGGCATTTCAAATATAGGTGTCGACCGGCATTTCAGATATAAATGCCGAAAGGCATTTCAGATATAGGTGCCGATAGGCATTTCTGATGTGGTTGCCGATAGGCATTTCAAATATAGGTGCTGATAGGCATTTCAGATGTAGTTTCCGATAGGCATTTCAAAAATAGGTACCGATAGGCATTTCAGATATAGGTGCCGATAGGCATTTCAGATATAGTTGCCGATTGGCATTTTAAAAATAGGTGCCGATAGGCATTTCAGATATAGAAGCCGATAGGTATTTCAAATATAGGTGTGGATAGGCATTTCAGATATGGTTGCCGATGGCATTTCAAATATAGGTGCTGATAGTCATTTCAGATGTAGTTTCCGATAGGCATTTCAAAAATAGGTTCCGATAGGCATTTCAGATATAGGTGCCGATAGGCATTTCAGATATACTTACCGATTGGCATTTTAAAAATAGGTGCCGATAGGCATTTTAGATGTAGTTTCCGATAGGCATTTCAAAAATAGGTGCCGATAGGCATTTCAGATATAGGTGCCGATAGGCATATCAGATATAGTTGCTGATAGGCATTTAAAATATAGTTGCCGATAGGCATTTCAAATATAGGTGTCGACCGGCATTTCAGATATAAATGCCGAAAGGCATTTCAGATATAGGTGCCGATAGGCATTTTTGATGTGGTTGCCGATAGGCATTTCAAATATAGGTGCTGATAGGCATTTCAGATGTAGTTTCCGATAGGCATTTCAAAAATAGGTACCGATAGGCATTTCAGATATAGGTGCCGATAGGCATTTCAGATATAGTTACCGATTGGCATTTTAAAAATAGGTGCCGATAGGCATTTCAGATATAGAAGCCGATAGGTATTTCAAATATAGGTGTGGATAGGCATTTCAGATATGGTTGCCGATAGGCATTTCAAATATAGGTGCTGATAGTCATTTCAGATGTAGTTTCCGATAGGCATTTCAAAAATAGGTTCCGATAGGCATTTCAGATATAGGTACCGATAGGCATTTCAGATATACTTACCGATTGGCATTTTAAAAATAGGTGCCGATAGGCATTTTAGATGTAGTTTCCGATAGGCATTTCAAAAATAGGTGCCGATAGGCATTTCAGATATAGGTGCCGATAGGCATATCAGATATAGTTGCCGATAGGCATTTAAAATATATGTACCGATAGGCATTTCAAATATAGGTGTCGACCGGCATTTAAGATATAAATGCCGATAGGCATTTCAGATATAGGTGCCGATAGGCATTTCTGATGTGGTTACCGATAGGCATTTCAAATATAGGTGCTGATAGGCATTTCAGATGTAGTTTCTGATAGGCATTTCAAAAATAGGTACCGATAGGCATTTCAGATATAGGTGCCGATAGGCATTTCAGATATAGTTGCCGATTGGCATTTTAAATATAGGTGCCGATAGGCATTTCAGATATAGAAGCCGATAGGTATTTCAAATATAGGTGTCGACCGGCATTTCAGACATAAATGCCGAAAGGCATTTCAGATATAGGTGCCGATAGGCATTTCTGATGTGGTTGCCGATAGCCATTTCAAATATAGGTGCTGATAGGCATTTCAGATGTAGTTTCCGATAGGCATTTCAAAAATAGGTACCGATAGGCATTTCAGATATAGGTGCCGATAGGCATTTCAGATATAGTTGCCGATAGGCATTTAAAATATATGTGCCGATAGGCATTTCAAATATAGGTGTCGACCGGCATTTCAGATATAAATGCCGAAAGGCATTTCAGATATAGGTGCCGATAGGCATTTCTGATGTGGTTGCCGATAGGCATTTTAAATATAGGTGCTGATAGGCATTTCAGATGTAGTTTCCGATAGGCATTTCAAAAATAGGTACCGATAGGCATTTCAGATATAGGTGCCGATAGGCATTTCAGATATAGTTGCCGATTGGCATTTTAAAAATAGGTGCCGATAGGCATTTCAGATATAGAAGCCGATAGGTATTTCAAATATAGGTGTGGATAGGCAATTCAGATATGGTTGCCGATAGGCATTTCAAATATAGGTGCTGATAGTCATTTCAGATGTAGTTTCCGATAGGCATTTCAAAAATAGGTTTCGATAGGCATTTCAGATATAGGTGCCGATAGGCATTTCAGATATACTTACCGATTGGCATTTTAAAAATAGGTGCCGATAGGCATTTTAGATGTAGTTTCCGATAGGCATTTCAAAAATAGGTGCCGATAGGCATTTCAGATATATGGGCCGATAGGCATATCAGATATAGTTGCCGATAGGCATTTAAAATATATGTGCCGATAGGCATTTCAAATATAGGTGTCGACCGGCATTTCAGATATAAATGCCGAAAGGCATTTCAGATATAGGTGCCGATAGGCATTTCTGATGTGGTTGCCGATAGGCATTTCAAATATAGGTGCTGATAGGCATTTCAGATGTAGTTTCCGATAGGCATTTCAAAAATAGGTACCGATAGGCATTTCAGATATAGGTGCCGATAGGCATTTCAGATATAGTTGCCGATTGGCATTTTAAAAATAGGTGCCGATAGGCATTTCAGATATAGAAGCCGATAGGTATTTCAAATATAGGTGTGGATAGGCATTTCAGATATGGTTGCCGATGGCATTTCAAATATAGGTGCTGATAGTCATTTCAGATGTAGTTTCCGATAGGCATTTCAAAAATAGGTTCCGATAGGCATTTCAGATATAGGTGCCGATAGGCATTTCAGATATACTTACCGATTGGCATTTTAAAAATAGGTGCCGATAGGCATTTTAGATGTAGTTTCCGATAGGCATTTCAAAAATAGGTGCCGATAGGCATTTCAGATATAGGTGCCGATAGGCATATCAGATATAGTTGCTGATAGGCATTTAAAATATATGTGCCGATAGGCATTTCAAATATAGGTGTCGACCGGCATTTCAGATATAAATGCCGAAAGGCATTTCAGATATAGGTGCCGATAGGCATTTCTGATGTGGTTGCCGATAGGCATTTCAAAAATAGGTGCTGATAGGCATTTCAGATGTAGTTTCCGATAGGCATTTCAAAAATAGGTACCGATAGGCATTTCAGATATAGGTGCCGATAGGCATTTCAGATATAGTTGCCGATTGGCATTTTTAAAATAGGTGCCGATAGGCATTTCAGATATAGAAGCCGATAGGTATTTCAAATATAGGTGTGGATAGGCATTTCAGATATGGTTGCCGATAGGCATTTAAAATATAGGTGCTGATAGTCATTTCAGATGTAGTTTCCGATAGGCATTTCAAAAATAGGTTCCGATAGGCATTTCAGATATAGGTGCCGATAGGCATTTCAGATATAGTTGCCGATTGGCATTTTAAAAATAGGTGCCGATAGGCGTTTCAGATATAGAAGCCGATAGGTATTTCAAATATAGGTGTGGATAGGCATTTCAGATATGGTTGCCGATAGGCATTTCAAATATAGGTGCTGATAGTCATTTCAGATGTAGTTTCCGATAGGCATTTCAAAAATAGGTTCCGATAGGCATTTCAGATATAGGTGCCGATAGGCATTTCAGATATACTTACCGATTGGCATTTTGAAAATAGGTGCCGATAGGCATTTTAGATGTAGTTTCCGATAGGCATTTCAAAAATAGGTGCCGATAGGCATTTCAGATATAGGTGCCGATAGGCATATCAGATATAGTTGCCGATAGGCATTTAAAATATATGTGCCGATAGGCATTTCAAATATAGGTGTCGACCGGCATTTCAGATATAAATGCCGAAAGTAATTTCAGATATAGGTGCCGATAGGCATTTCTGATGTGGTTGCCGATTGGCATTTCAAATATAGGTGCTGATAGGCATTTCAGATGTAGTTTCCGATAGGCATTTCAAAAAGAGGTACCGATAGGCATTTCAGATATAGGTGCCGATAGGCATTTCAGATATAAATGCCGATTGGCATTTTAAAAATAGGTGCCGATAGGCATTTTAGATATAGAAGCCGATAGGTATTTCAAATATAGGTGTGGATAGGCATTTCAAATATGGTTGCCGATAGGCATTTCAAATATAGGTGCTGATAGTCATTTCAGAAGTAGTTTCCGATAGGCATTTCAAAAATAGGTTCCGATAGGCATTTCAGATATAGGTGCCGATAGGCATTTCAGATATACATACCGATTGGCATTTTAAAAATAGGTGCCGATAGGCATTTTAGATGTAATTTCCGATAGGCATTTCAAAAATAGGTGCCGATAGGCATTTCAGATATAGGTGCCGATAGGCATATCAGATATAGTTGCCGATAGGCATTTAAAATATATGTGCCGATAGGCATTTCAAATATAGGTGTCGACCGGCATTTCAGATATAGGTGCCGATAGGCATTTCTGATGTGGTTGCCGATAGGCATTTCAAATATAGGTGCTGATAGGCATTTCAGATGTAGTTTCCGATAGGCATTTGAAAAATAAGTACCGATAGGCATTTCAGATATAGGTGCCGATAGGCATTTCAGATATAGTTGCCGATTGGCATTTTAAAAATAGGTGCCGATAGGCATTTCAGACATAGTAGCCGATAGGTATTTCAAATATAGGTGTGGATAGGCATTTCAGATATGGTTGCCGATAGGCATTTCAAATATATGTGCTGATAGTCATTTCAGATGTAGTTTCCCATAGGCATTTCAAAAATAGGTTCCGATAGGCATTTCACATATAGGTGCCGATAGGCATTTCAGATATACTTACCGATTGGCATTTTAAAAATAGGTGCCGATAGGCATTTTAGATGTAGTTTCCGATAGGCATTTCAAAAATAGGTGCCGATAGGCATTTCAGATATAGGTGCCGATAGGCATATCAGATATAGTTGCCGATAGGCATTTAAAATATATGTGCCGATAGGCATTTCAAATATAGGTGTCGACCGGCATTTCAGATATAAATGCCGAAAGGCATTTCAGATATAGGTGCCGATAGGCATTTCTGATGTGGTTGCCGATAGGCATTTCAAATATAGGTGCTGATAGGCATTTCAGATGTAGTTTCCGATAGGCATTTCAAAAATAGGTACCGATAGGCATTTCAGATATAGGTGCCGATAGGCATTTCAGATATAGTTGCCGATTGGCATTTTAAAAATAGGTGCCGATAGGCATTTCAGATATAGAAGCCGATAGGTATTTCAAATATAGGTGTGGATAGGCATTTCAGATATGGTTGCCGATAGGCATTTCAAATATAGGTGCTGATAGTCATTTCAGATGTAGTTTCCGATAGGCATTTCAAAAATAGGTTCCGATAGGCATTTCAGATATAGGTGCCGATAGGCATTTCAGATATACTTACCGATTGGCATTTTAAAAATAGGTGCCGATAGGCATTTTAGATGTAGTTTCCGATAGGCATTTCAAAAATAGGTGCCGATAGGCATTTCAGATATAGGTGCCGATAGGCATATCAGATATAGTTGCCGATAGGCATTTAAAATATATGTGCCGATGGCATTTCAAATATAGGTGTCGACCGGCATTTCAGATATAAATGCCGAAAGGCATTTCAGATATAGGTGCCGATAGGCATTTCTGATGTGGTTGCCGATAGGCATTTCAAATATAGGTGCTGATAGGCATTTCAGATGTAGTTTCCGATAGGCATTTCAAAAATAGGTACCGATAGGCATTTCAGATATAGGTGCCGATAGGCATTTCAGATATAGTTGCCGATTGGCATTTTAAAAATAGATGCCGATAGGCATTTCAGATATAGAAGCCGATAGGTATTTCAAATATAGGTGTGGATAGGCATTTCAGATATGGTTGCCGATAGGCATTTCAAATATAGGTGCTGATAGTCATTTCAGATGTAGTTTCCGATAGGCATTTCAAAAATAGGTTCCGATAGGCATTTCAGATATAGGTGCCGATAGGCATTTCAGATATACTTACCGATTGGCATTTTAAAAATAGGTGCCGATAGGCATTTTAGATGTAGTTTCCGATAGGCATTTCAAAAATAGGTGCCGATAGGCATTTCAGATATAGGTGCCGATAGACATATCAGATATAGTTGCCGATAGGCATTTAAAATATATGTACCGATAGGCATTTCAAATATAGGTGTCGACCGGCATTTAAGATATAAATGCCGATAGGCATTTCAGATATAGGTGCCGATAGGCATTTCTGATGTGGTTACCGATAGGCATTTCAAATATAGGTGCTGATAGGCATTTCAGATGTAGTTTCTGATAGGCATTTCAAAAATAGGTACCGATAGGCATTTCAGATATAGGTGCCGATAGGCATTTCAGATATAGTTGCCGATTGGCATTTTAAATATAGGTGCCGATAGGCATTTCAGATATAGAAGCCGATAGGTATTTCAAATATAGGTGTCGACCGGCATTTCAGACATAAATGCCGAAAGGCATTTCAGATATAGGTGCCGATAGGCATTTCTGATGTGGTTGCCGATAGGCATTTCAAATATAGGTGCTGATAGGCATTTCAGATGTAGTTTCCGATAGGCATTTCAAAAATAGGTACCGATAGGCATTTCAGATATAGGTGCCGATAGGCATTTCAGATATAGTTGCCGATAGGCATTTAAAATATATGTGCCGATAGGCATTTCAAATATAGGTGTCGACCGGCATTTCAGATATAAATGCCGAAAGGCATTTCAGATATAGGTGCCGATAGGCATTTCTGATGTGGTTGCCGATAGGCATTTTAAATATAGGTGCTGATAGGCATTTCAGATGTAGTTTCCGATAGGCATTTCAAAAATAGGTACCGATAGGCATTTCAGATATAGGTGCCGATAGGCATTTCAGATATAGTTGCCGATTGGCATTTTAAAAATAGGTGCCGATAGGCATTTCAGATATAGAAGCCGATAGGTATTTCAAATATAGGTGTGGATAGGCAATTCAGATATGGTTGCCGATAGGCATTTCAAATATAGGTGCTGATAGTCATTTCAGATGTAGTTTCCGATAGGCATTTCAAAAATAGGTTTCGATAGGCATTTCAGATATAGGTGCCGATAGGCATTTCAGATATACTTACCGATTGGCATTTTAAAAATAGGTGCCGATAGGCATTTTAGATGTAGTTTCCGATAGGCATTTCAAAAATAGGTGCCGATAGGCATTTCAGATATATGGGCCGATAGGCATATCAGATATAGTTGCCGATAGGCATTTAAAATATATGTGCCGATAGGCATTTCAAATATAGGTGTCGACCGGCATTTCAGATATAAATGCCGAAAGGCATTTCAGATATAGGTGCCGATAGGCATTTCTGATGTGGTTGCCGATAGGCATTTCAAATATAGGTGCTGATAGGCATTTCAGATGTAGTTTCCGATAGGCATTTCAAAAAAAGGTACCGATAGGCATTTCAGATATAGGTGCCGATAGGCATTTCAGATATAGTTGCCGATTGGCATTTTAAAAATAGGTGCCGATAGGCATTTCAGATATAGAAGCCGATAGGTATTTCAAATATAGGTGTGGATAGGCATTTCAGATATGGTTGCCGATGGCATTTCAAATATAGGTGCTGATAGTCATTTCAGATGTAGTTTCCGATAGGCATTTCAAAAATAGGTTCCGATAGGCATTTCAGATATAGGTGCCGATAGGCATTTCAGATATACTTACCGATTGGCATTTTAAAAATAGGTGCCGATAGGCATTTTAGATGTAGTTTCCGATAGGCATTTCAAAAATAGGTGCCGATAGGCATTTCAGATATAGGTGCCGATAGGCATATCAGATATAGTTGCTGATAGGCATTTAAAATATATGTGCCGATAGGCATTTCAAATATAGGTGTCGACCGGCATTTCAGATATAAATGCCGAAAGGCATTTCAGATATAGGTGCCGATAGGCATTTCTGATGTGGTTGCCGATAGGCATTTCAAAAATAGGTGCTGATAGGCATTTCAGATGTAGTTTCCGATAGGCATTTCAAAAATAGGTTCCGATAGGCATTTCAGATATAGGTGCCGATAGGCATTTCAGATATAGTTGCCGATTGGCATTTTAAAAATAGGTGCCGATAGGCGTTTCAGATAAAGAAGCCGATAGGTATTTCAAATATAGGTGTGGATAGGCATTTCAGATATGGTTGCCGATAGGCATTTCAAATATAGGTGCTGATAGTCATTTCAGATGTAGTTTCCGATAGGCATTTCAAAAATAGGTTCCGATAGGCATTTCAGATATAGGTGCCGATAGGCATTTCAGATATACTTACCGATTGGCATTTTGAAAATAGGTGCCGATAGGCATTTTAGATGTAGTTTCCGATAGGCATTTCAAAAATAGGTGCCGATAGGCATTTCAGATATAGGTGCCGATAGGCATATCAGATATAGTTGCCGATAGGCATTTAAAATATATGTGCCGATAGGCATTTCAAATATAGGTGTCGACCGGCATTTCAGATATAAATGCCGAAAGTAATTTCAGATATAGGTGCCGATAGGCATTTCTGATGTGGTTGCCGATTGGCATTTCAAATATAGGTGCTGATAGGCATTTCAGATGTAGTTTCCGATAGGCATTTCAAAAAGAGGTACCGATAGGCATTTCAGATATAGGTGCCGATAGGCATTTCAGATATAAATGCCGATTGGCATTTTAAAAATAGGTGCCGATAGGCATTTTAGATATAGAAGCCGATAGGTATTTCAAATATAGGTGTGGATAGGCATTTCAAATATGGTTGCCGATAGGCATTTCAAATATAGGTGCTGATAGTCATTTCAGAAGTAGTTTCCGATAGGCATTTCAAAAATAGGTTCCGATAGGCATTTCAGATATAGGTGCCGATAGGCATTTCAGATATACTTACCGATTGGCATTTTAAAAATAGGTGCCGATAGGCATTTTAGATGTAATTTCCGATAGGCATTTCAAAAATAGGTGCCGATAGGCATTTCAGATATAGGTGCCGATAGGCATATCAGATATAGTTGCCGATAGGCATTTAAAATATATGTGCCGATAGGCATTTCAAATATAGGTGTCGACCGGCATTTCAGATATAGGTGCCGATAGGCATTTCTGATGTGGTTGCCGATAGGCATTTCAAATATAGGTGCTGATAGGCATTTCAGATGTAGTTTCCGATAGGCATTTGAAAAATAAGTACCGATAGGCATTTCAGATATAGGTGCCGATAGGCATTTCAGATATAGTTGCCGATTGGCATTTTAAAAATAGGTGCCGATAGGCATTTCAGACATAGTAGCCGATAGGTATTTCAAATATAGGTGTGGATAGGCATTTCAGATATGGTTGCCGATAGGCATTTCAAATATATGTGCTGATAGTCATTTCAGATGTAGTTTCCCATAGGCATTTCAAAAATAGGTTCCGATAGGCATTTCACATGTAGGTGCCGATAGGCATTTCAGATATACTTACCGATTGGCATTTTAAAAATAGGTGCCGATAGGCATTTTAGATGTAGTTTCCGATAGGCATTTCAAAAATAGGTGCCGATAGGCATTTCAGATATAGGTGCCGATAGGCATATCAGATATAGTTGCCGATAGGCATTTAAAATATATGTGCCGATAGGCATTTCAAATATAGGTGTCGACCGGCATTTCAGATATAAATGCCGAAAGGCATTTCAGATATAGGTGCCGATAGGCATTTCTGATGTGGTTGCCGATAGGCATTTCAAATATAGGTGCTGATAGGCATTTCAGATGTAGTTTCCGATAGGCATTTCAAAAATAGGTACCGATAGGCATTTCAGATATAGGTGCCGATAGGCATTTCAGATATAGTTGCCGATTGGCATTTTAAAAATAGGTGCCGATAGGCATTTTAGATATAGAAGCCGATAGGTATTTCAAATATAGGTGTGGATAGGCAATTCAGATATGGTTGCCGATAGGCATTTCAAATATAGGTGCTGATAGTCATTTCAGATGTAGTTTCCGATAGGCATTTCAAAAATAGGTTTCGATAGGCATTTCAGATATAGGTGCCGATAGGCATTTCAGATATACTTACCGATTGGCATTTTAAAAATTGGTGCCGATAGGCATTTTAGATGTAGTTTCCGATAGGCATTTCAAAAATAGGTGCCGATAGGCATTTCAGATATATGTGCCGATAGGCATATCAGATATAGTTGCCGATAGGCATTTAAAATATATGTGCCGATAGGCATTTCAAATATAGGTGTCGACCGGCATTTCAGATATAAATACCGAAAGGCATTTCAGATATAGGTGCCGATAGGCATTTTTGATGTGGTTGCCGATAGGTATTTCAAATATAGGTGCTGATAGGCATTTCAGATGTAGTTTCCGATAGGCATTTCAAAAATAGGTACCGATAGGCATTTCAGATATAGGTGCCGATAGGCATTTCAGATATAGTTACCGATTGGCATTTTAAAAATAGGTGCCGATAGGCATTTCAGATATAGAAGCCGATAGGTATTTCAAATATAGGTGTGGATAGGCATTTCAGATATGGTTGCCGATAGGCATTTCAAATATAGGTGCTGATAGTCATTTCAGATGTAGTTTCCGATAGGCATTTCAAAAATAGGTTCCCATAGGCATTTCAGATATAGGTATCGATAGGCATTTCAGATATACTTACCGATTGGCATTTTAAAAATAGGTGCCGATAGGCATTTTAGATGTAGTTTCCGATAGGCATTTCAAAAATAGGTGCCGATAGGCATTTCAGATATAGGTGCCGATAGGCATATCAGATATAGTTGCCGATAGGCATTTAAAATATATGTACCGATAGGCATTTCAAATATAGGTGTCGACCGGCATTTAAGATATAAATGCCGAAAGGCATTTCAGATATAGGTTCCGATAGGCATTTCTGATGTGGTTGCCGATAGGCATTTCAAATATAGGTGCTGATAGGCATTTCAGATGTAGTTTCCGATAGGCATTTCAAAAATAGGTACCGATAGGCATTTCAGATATAGGTGCCGATAGGCATTTCAGATATAGTTGCCGATTGGCATTTTAAAAATAGGTGCCGATAGGCATTTCAGATCTAGAAGCCGATAGGTATTTCAAATATAGGTGTCGACCGGCATTTCAGATATAAATGCCGAAAGGCATTTCAGATATAGGTGCCGATAGGCATTTCTGATGTGGTTGCCGATAGGCATTTCAAATATAGGTGCTGATAGGCATTTCAGATGTAGTTTCCGATAGGCATTTCAAAAATAGGTACCGATAGGCATTTCAGATATAGGTGCCGATAGGCATTTCAGATATAGTTGCCGATTGGCATTTTAAAAATAGGTGCCGATAGGCATTTCAGATATAGAAGCCGATAGGTATTTTAAATATAGGTGTGGATAGGCATTTCAGATATGGTTGCCGATAGGCATTTCAAATATAGGTGCTGATAGTTATTTCAGATGTAGTTTCCGATAGGCATTTCAAAAATAGGTTCCGATAGGCATTTCAGATATAGGTGCCGATAGGCATTTCAGATATACTTACCGATTGGCATTTTAAAAATAGGTGCCGATAGGCATTTTAGATGTAGTTTCCGATAGGCATTTCAAAAATAGGTGCCGATAGGCATTTCAGATATATGTGCCGATAGGCATATCAGATATAGTTGCCGATAGGCATTTAAAATATATGTGCCGATAGGCATTTCAAATATAGGTGTCGACCGGCATTTCAGATATAAATGCCGAAAGGCATTTCAGATATAGGTGCCGTTAGGCATTTCTGATGTGTTTGCCGATAGGCATTTCAAATATAGGTGCTGATAGGCATTTCAGATGTGGTTTCCGATAGGCATTTCAAAAATAGGTACCGATAGTCATTTCAGATATAGGTGCCGATAGGCATTTCAGATATAGTTGCCGATTGGCATTTTAAAAATAGGTGCCGATAGGCATTTCAGAATAGAAGCCGATAGGTATTTCAAATATAGGTGTGGATAGGCATTTCAGATATGGTTGCCGATAGGTATTTCAAATATAGGTGCTGATAGTCATTTCAGATGTAGTTTCCGATAGGCATTTCAAAAATAGGTTCCGATAGGCATTTCAGATATAGGTGCCGATAGGCATTTCAGATATACTTACCGATTGGCATTTTAAAAATAGGTGCCGATAGGCATTTTAGATGTAGTTTCCGATAGGCATTTCAAAAATAGGTGCCGATAGGCATTTCAGATATAGGTGCCAATAGGCATATCAGATATAGTTGCCGATAGGCATTTAAAATATATGTGCCGATAGGCATTTCAAATATAGGTGTCGACCGGCATTTCAGATATAAATGCCGAAAGGCATTTCAGATATAGGTGCCGATAGGCATTTCTGATGTGGCTGCCGATAGGCATTTCAAATATAGGTGCTGATAGGCATTTCAGATGTAGTTTCCGATAGGCATTTCAAAAATAGGTACCGATAGGCATTTCAGATATAGGTGCCGATAGGCATTTCAGATATAGTTGCCGATTGGCATTTTAAAAATAGGTGCCGATAGGCATTTCAGATATAGAAGCCGATAGGTATTTCAAATATAGGTGTGGATAGGCATTTCAGATATGCTTGCCGATAGGCATTTCAAATATAGGTGCTGATAGTCATTTCAGATGTAGTTTCCGATAGGCATTTCAAAAATAGGTTCCGATAGGCATTTCAGATATAGGTTCCGATAGGCATTTCAGATATACTTACCGATTGGCATTTTAAAAATAGGTGCCGATAGGCATTTTAGATGTAGTTTCCGATAGGCATTTCAAAAATAGGTGCCGATAGGCATTTCAGATATAGGTGCCGATAGGCATATCAGATATAGTTGCCGATAGGCATTTAAAATATATGTGCCGATAGGCATTTCAAATATAGGTGTCGACCGGCATTTCAGATATAAATGCCGAAAGGCATTTCAGATATAGGTGCCGATAGGCATTTCTGATGTGGTTGCCGATAGGAATTTCAAATATAGGTGCTGATAGGCATTTCAGATGTAGTTTCCGATAGGCATTTCAAAAATAGGTACCGATAGGCATTTCAGATATAGTTGCCGATTGGCATTTTAAAAATAGGTGCCGATAGGCATTTCAGATATAGAAGCCGATAGGTATTTCAAATATAGGTGTGGATAGGCATTTCAGATATGGTTGCCGATAGGCATATCAAATATAGGTGCTGATAGTCATTTCAGATGTAGTTTCCGATAGGCATTTCAAAAATAGGTTCCGATAGGCATTTCAGATATAGGTGCCGATAGGCATTTCAGATATACTTACCGATTGGCATTTTAAAAATAGGTGCCGATAGGCATTTTAGATGTAGTTTCCGATAGGCATTTCAAAAATAGGTGCCGATAGGCATTTCAGATATAGGTGCCGATAGGCATATCAGATATAGTTGCCGATAGGCATTTAAAATATATGTGCCGATAGGCATTTCAAATATAGGTGTCGACCGGCATTTCAGATATAAATGCCGAAAGGCATTTCAGATATAGGTGCCGATAGGCATTTCTGATGTGGTTGCCGATAGGCATTTCAAATATAGGTGCTGATAGGCATTTCAGATGTAGTTTCCGATAGGCATTTCAAAAATATGTACCGATAAGCATTTCAGATAAAGGTGCCGATAGGCATTTCAGATATAGTTGCCGATTGGCATTTTAAAAATAGGTGCCGATAGGCATTTTAGATATAGAAGCCGATAGGTATTTCAAATATAGGTGTGGATAGGCATTTCAGATATGGTTGCCGATAGGCATTTCAAATATAGGTGCTGATAGTCATTTCAGATGTAGTTTCCGATAGGCATTTCAAAAATAGGTTCCGATAGGCATTTCAGATATAGGTGCCGATAGGCATTTTAGATATACTTACCGATTGGCATTTTAAAAATAGGTGCCGATAGGCATTTTAGATGTAGTTTCCGATAGGCATTTCAAAAATAGGTGCCGATTGGCATTTCAGATATAGGTGCCGATAGGCATATCAGATATAGTTGCCAATAGGCATTTAAAATATACGTGCCGATAGGCATTTCAAATATAGGTGTCGACCGGCATTTCAGATATAAATGCCGAAAGGCATTTCAGATATAGGTGCCGATAGGCATTTCTGATGTGGTTGCCGATAGGCATTTCAAATATAGGTGCTGATAGGCATTTCAGATGTAGTTTCCGATAGGCATTTCAAAAATAGGTACCGATAGGCATTTCAGATATAGGTGCCGATAGGCATTTCAGATATAGTTGCCGATTGGCATTTTAAAAATAGGTGCCGATAGGCATTTCAGATATAGAAGCCGATAGGTATTTCAAATATAGGTGTGGATGGGCATTTCAGATATGGTTGCCGATAGGCATTTCAAATATAGGCGCTGATAGTCATTTCAGATGTAGTTTCCGATAGGCATTTCAAAAATAGGTTCCGATAGGCATTTCAGATATAGGTGCCGATAGGCATTTCAGATATACTTACCGATTGGCATTTTAAAAATAGGTGCCGATAGGCATTTTAGATGTAGTTTCCGATAGGCATTTCAAAAATAGGTGCCGATAGGCATTTCAGATATAGGTGCCGATAGGCATATCAGATATAGTTGCCGATAGGCATTTAAAATATATGTGCCGATAGGCATTTCAAATATAGGTGTCGACCGGCATTTCAGATATAAATGCCGAAAGGCATTTCAGATATAGGTGCCGATAGGCATTTCTGATGTGGTTGCCGATAGGCATTTCAAATATAGGTGCTGATAGGCATTTCAGATGTAGTTTCCGATAGGCATTTCAAAAATATGTACCGATAAGCATTTCAGATAAAGGTGCCGATAGGCATTTCAGATATAGTTGCCGATTGGCATTTTAAAAATAGGTGCCGATAGGCATTTTAGATATAGAAGCCGATAGGTATTTCAAATATAGGTGTGGATAGGCATTTCAGATATGGTTGCCGATAGGCATTTCAAATATAGGTGCTGATAGTCATTTCAGATGTAGTTTCCGATAGGCATTTCAAAAATAGGTTCCGATAGGCATTTCAGATATAGGTGCCGATAGGCATTTTAGATATACTTACCGATTGGCATTTTAAAAATAGGTGCCGATAGGCATTTTAGATGTAGTTTCCGATAGGCATTTCAAAAATAGGTGCCAATTGGCATTTCAGATATAGGTGCCGATAGGCATATCAGATATAGTTGCCAATAGGCATTTAAAATATACGTGCCGATAGGCATTTCAAATATAGGTGTCGACCGGCATTTCAGATATAAATGCCGAAAGGCATTTCAGATATAGGTGCCGATAGGCATTTCTGATGTGGTTGCCGATAGGCATTTCAAATATAGGTGCTGATAGGCATTTCAGATGTAGTTTCCGATAGGCATTTCAAAAATAGGTACCGATAGGCATTTCAGATATAGGTGCCGATAGGCATTTCAGATATAGTTGCCGATTGGCATTTTAAAAATAGGTGCCGATAGGCATTTCAGATATAGAAGCCGATAGGTATTTCAAATATAGGTGTGGATAGGCATTTCAGATATGGTTGCCGATAGGCATTTCAAATATAGGTGCTGATAGTCATTTCAGATGTAGTTTCCGATAGGCATTTCAAAAATAGGTTCCGATAGGCATTTCAGATATAGGTGCCGATAGGCATTTCAGATATACTTACCGATTGGCATTTTAAAAATAGGTGCCGATAGGCATTTTAGATGTAGTTTCCGATAAGCATTTCAAAAATTGGTGCCGATAGGCATTTCAGATATAGGTGCCGATAGGCATTTAAAATATATGTGCCGATAGGCATTTCAAATATAGGTGTCGACCGGCATTTCAGATATAAATGCCGAAAGGCATTTCAGATATAGGTGCCGATAGGCATTTCTGATGTGATTGCCGATAGGCATTTCAAATATAGGTGCTGATAGGCATTTCAGATGTAGTTTCCGATAGGCATTTCAAAAATAGGTACCGATAGGCATTTCAGATATAGGTGCCGATAGGCATTTCAGATATAGTTGCCGATTGGCATTATAAAAATAGGTGCCGATAGGCATTTCAGATATAGAAGCCGATAGGTATTTCAAATATAGGTGTGGATAGGCATTTCAGATATGGTTGCCGATAGGCATTTCAAATATAGGTGCTGATAGTCATTTCAGATGTAGTTTCCGATAGGCATTTCAAAAATAGGTTCCGATAGGAATTTCAGATATAGGTACCGATAGGCATTTCAGATATACTTACCGATTGGCATTTTAAAAATAGGTGCCGATAGGCATTTTAGATGTAGTTTCCGATAGGCATTTCAAAAATAGGTGCCGATAGGCATTTCAGATATAGGTGCCGATAGGCATATCAGATATAGTTGCCGATAGGCATTTAAAATATATGTACCGATAGGCATTTCAAATATAGGTGTCGACCGGCATTTCAGATATAAATGCCGAAAGGCATTTCAGATATAGGTGCCGATAGGCATTTCTGATGTGGTTGCCGATAGGCATTTCAAATATAGGTGCTGATAGGCATTTCAGATGTAGTTTCCGATAGGCATTTCAAAAATAGGTACCGATAGGCATTTCAGATATAGGTGCCGATAGGCATTTCAGATATAGTTGCCGATTGGCATTTTAAAAATAGGTGCCGATAGGCATTTCAGATATAGAAGCCGATAGGTATTTCAAATATAGGTGTGGATAGGCATTTCAGATATGGTTGCCGATGGCATTTCAAATATAGGTGCTGATAGTCATTTCAGATGTAGTTTCCGATAGGCATTTCAAAAATAGGTTCCGATAGGCATTTCAGATATAGGTGCCGATAGGCATTTCAGATATACTTACCGATTGGCATTTTAAAAATAGGTGCCGATAGGCATTTTAGATGTAGTTTCCGATAGGCATTTCAAAAATAGGTGCCGATAGGCATTTCAGATATAGGTGCCGATAGGCATATCAGATATAGTTGCTGATAGGCATTTAAAATATAGTTGCCGATAGGCATTTCAAATATAGGTGTCGACCGGCATTTCAGATATAAATGCCGAAAGGCATTTCAGATATAGGTGCCGATAGGCATTTTTGATGTGGTTGCCGATAGGCATTTCAAATATAGGTGCTGATAGGCATTTCAGATGTAGTTTCCGATAGGCATTTCAAAAATAGGTACCGATAGGCATTTCAGATATAGGTGCCGATAGGCATTTCAGATATAGTTACCGATTGGCATTTTAAAAATAGGTGCCGATAGGCATTTCAGATATAGAAGCCGATAGGTATTTCAAATATAGGTGTGGATAGGCATTTCAGATATGGTTGCCGATAGGCATTTCAAATATAGGTGCTGATAGTCATTTCAGATGTAGTTTCCGATAGGCATTTCAAAAATAGGTTCCGATAGGCATTTCAGATATAGGTACCGATAGGCATTTCAGATATACTTACCGATTGGCATTTTAAAAATAGGTGCCGATAGGCATTTTAGATGTAGTTTCCGATAGGCATTTCAAAAATAGGTGCCGATAGGCATTTCAGATATAGGTGCCGATAGGCATATCAGATATAGTTGCCGATAGGCATTTAAAATATATGTACCGATAGGCATTTCAAATATAGGTGTCGACCGGCATTTAAGATATAAATGCCGATAGGCATTTCAGATATAGGTGCCGATAGGCATTTCTGATGTGGTTACCGATAGGCATTTCAAATATAGGTGCTGATAGGCATTTCAGATGTAGTTTCTGATAGGCATTTCAAAAATAGGTACCGATAGGCATTTCAGATATAGGTGCCGATAGGCATTTCAGATATAGTTGCCGATTGGCATTTTAAATATAGGTGCCGATAGGCATTTCAGATATAGAAGCCGATAGGTATTTCAAATATAGGTGTCGACCGGCATTTCAGACATAAATGCCGAAAGGCATTTCAGATATAGGTGCCGATAGGCATTTCTGATGTGGTTGCCGATAGCCATTTCAAATATAGGTGCTGATAGGCATTTCAGATGTAGTTTCCGATAGGCATTTCAAAAATAGGTACCGATAGGCATTTCAGATATAGGTGCCGATAGGCATTTCAGATATAGTTGCCGATAGGCATTTAAAATATATGTGCCGATAGGCATTTCAAATATAGGTGTCGACCGGCATTTCAGATATAAATGCCGAAAGGCATTTCAGATATAGGTGCCGATAGGCATTTCTGATGTGGTTGCCGATAGGCATTTTAAATATAGGTGCTGATAGGCATTTCAGATGTAGTTTCCGATAGGCATTTCAAAAATAGGTACCGATAGGCATTTCAGATATAGGTGCCGATAGGCATTTCAGATATAGTTGCCGATTGGCATTTTAAAAATAGGTGCCGATAGGCATTTCAGATATAGAAGCCGATAGGTATTTCAAATATAGGTGTGGATAGGCAATTCAGATATGGTTGCCGATAGGCATTTCAAATATAGGTGCTGATAGTCATTTCAGATGTAGTTTCCGATAGGCATTTCAAAAATAGGTTTCGATAGGCATTTCAGATATAGGTGCCGATAGGCATTTCAGATATACTTACCGATTGGCATTTTAAAAATAGGTGCCGATAGGCATTTTAGATGTAGTTTCCGATAGGCATTTCAAAAATAGGTGCCGATAGGCATTTCAGATATATGGGCCGATAGGCATATCAGATATAGTTGCCGATAGGCATTTAAAATATATGTGCCGATAGGCATTTCAAATATAGGTGTCGACCGGCATTTCAGATATAAATGCCGAAAGGCATTTCAGATATAGGTGCCGATAGGCATTTCTGATGTGGTTGCCGATAGGCATTTCAAATATAGGTGCTGATAGGCATTTCAGATGTAGTTTCCGATAGGCATTTCAAAAATAGGTACCGATAGGCATTTCAGATATAGGTGCCGATAGGCATTTCAGATATAGTTGCCGATTGGCATTTTAAAAATAGGTGCCGATAGGCATTTCAGATATAGAAGCCGATAGGTATTTCAAATATAGGTGTGGATAGGCATTTCAGATATGGTTGCCGATGGCATTTCAAATATAGGTGCTGATAGTCATTTCAGATGTAGTTTCCGATAGGCATTTCAAAAATAGGTTCCGATAGGCATTTCAGATATAGGTGCCGATAGGCATTTCAGATATACTTACCGATTGGCATTTTAAAAATAGGTGCCGATAGGCATTTTAGATGTAGTTTCCGATAGGCATTTCAAAAATAGGTGCCGATAGGCATTTCAGATATAGGTGCCGATAGGCATATCAGATATAGTTGCTGATAGGCATTTAAAATATATGTGCCGATAGGCATTTCAAATATAGGTGTCGACCGGCATTTCAGATATAAATGCCGAAAGGCATTTCAGATATAGGTGCCGATAGGCATTTCTGATGTGGTTGCCGATAGGCATTTCAAAAATAGGTGCTGATAGGCATTTCAGATGTAGTTTCCGATAGGCATTTCAAAAATAGGTACCGATAGGCATTTCAGATATAGGTGCCGATAGGCATTTCAGATATAGTTGCCGATTGGCATTTTTAAAATAGGTGCCGATAGGCATTTCAGATATAGAAGCCGATAGGTATTTCAAATATAGGTGTGGATAGGCATTTCAGATATGGTTGCCGATAGGCATTTAAAATATAGGTGCTGATAGTCATTTCAGATGTAGTTTCCGATAGGCATTTCAAAAATAGGTTCCGATAGGCATTTCAGATATAGGTGCCGATAGGCATTTCAGATATAGTTGCCGATTGGCATTTTAAAAATAGGTGCCGATAGGCGTTTCAGATATAGAAGCCGATAGGTATTTCAAATATAGGTGTGGATAGGCATTTCAGATATGGTTGCCGATAGGCATTTCAAATATAGGTGCTGATAGTCATTTCAGATGTAGTTTCCGATAGGCATTTCAAAAATAGGTTCCGATAGGCATTTCAGATATAGGTGCCGATAGGCATTTCAGATATACTTACCGATTGGCATTTTGAAAATAGGTGCCGATAGGCATTTTAGATGTAGTTTCCGATAGGCATTTCAAAAATAGGTGCCGATAGGCATTTCAGATATAGGTGCCGATAGGCATATCAGATATAGTTGCCGATAGGCATTTAAAATATATGTGCCGATAGGCATTTCAAATATAGGTGTCGACCGGCATTTCAGATATAAATGCCGAAAGTAATTTCAGATATAGGTGCCGATAGGCATTTCTGATGTGGTTGCCGATTGGCATTTCAAATATAGGTGCTGATAGGCATTTCAGATGTAGTTTCCGATAGGCATTTCAAAAAGAGGTACCGATAGGCATTTCAGATATAGGTGCCGATAGGCATTTCAGATATAAATGCCGATTGGCATTTTAAAAATAGGTGCCGATAGGCATTTTAGATATAGAAGCCGATAGGTATTTCAAATATAGGTGTGGATAGGCATTTCAAATATGGTTGCCGATAGGCATTTCAAATATAGGTGCTGATAGTCATTTCAGAAGTAGTTTCCGATAGGCATTTCAAAAATAGGTTCCGATAGGCATTTCAGATATAGGTGCCGATAGGCATTTCAGATATACATACCGATTGGCATTTTAAAAATAGGTGCCGATAGGCATTTTAGATGTAATTTCCGATAGGCATTTCAAAAATAGGTGCCGATAGGCATTTCAGATATAGGTGCCGATAGGCATATCAGATATAGTTGCCGATAGGCATTTAAAATATATGTGCCGATAGGCATTTCAAATATAGGTGTCGACCGGCATTTCAGATATAGGTGCCGATAGGCATTTCTGATGTGGTTGCCGATAGGCATTTCAAATATAGGTGCTGATAGGCATTTCAGATGTAGTTTCCGATAGGCATTTGAAAAATAAGTACCGATAGGCATTTCAGATATAGGTGCCGATAGGCATTTCAGATATAGTTGCCGATTGGCATTTTAAAAATAGGTGCCGATAGGCATTTCAGACATAGTAGCCGATAGGTATTTCAAATATAGGTGTGGATAGGCATTTCAGATATGGTTGCCGATAGGCATTTCAAATATATGTGCTGATAGTCATTTCAGATGTAGTTTCCCATAGGCATTTCAAAAATAGGTTCCGATAGGCATTTCACATATAGGTGCCGATAGGCATTTCAGATATACTTACCGATTGGCATTTTAAAAATAGGTGCCGATAGGCATTTTAGATGTAGTTTCCGATAGGCATTTCAAAAATAGGTGCCGATAGGCATTTCAGATATAGGTGCCGATAGGCATATCAGATATAGTTGCCGATAGGCATTTAAAATATATGTGCCGATAGGCATTTCAAATATAGGTGTCGACCGGCATTTCAGATATAAATGCCGAAAGGCATTTCAGATATAGGTGCCGATAGGCATTTCTGATGTGGTTGCCGATAGGCATTTCAAATATAGGTGCTGATAGGCATTTCAGATGTAGTTTCCGATAGGCATTTCAAAAATAGGTACCGATAGGCATTTCAGATATAGGTGCCGATAGGCATTTCAGATATAGTTGCCGATTGGCATTTTAAAAATAGGTGCCGATAGGCATTTCAGATATAGAAGCCGATAGGTATTTCAAATATAGGTGTGGATAGGCATTTCAGATATGGTTGCCGATAGGCATTTCAAATATAGGTGCTGATAGTCATTTCAGATGTAGTTTCCGATAGGCATTTCAAAAATAGGTTCCGATAGGCATTTCAGATATAGGTGCCGATAGGCATTTCAGATATACTTACCGATTGGCATTTTAAAAATAGGTGCCGATAGGCATTTTAGATGTAGTTTCCGATAGGCATTTCAAAAATAGGTGCCGATAGGCATTTCAGATATAGGTGCCGATAGGCATATCAGATATAGTTGCCGATAGGCATTTAAAATATATGTGCCGATGGCATTTCAAATATAGGTGTCGACCGGCATTTCAGATATAAATGCCGAAAGGCATTTCAGATATAGGTGCCGATAGGCATTTCTGATGTGGTTGCCGATAGGCATTTCAAATATAGGTGCTGATAGGCATTTCAGATGTAGTTTCCGATAGGCATTTCAAAAATAGGTACCGATAGGCATTTCAGATATAGGTGCCGATAGGCATTTCAGATATAGTTGCCGATTGGCATTTTAAAAATAGGTGCCGATAGGCATTTCAGATATAGAAGCCGATAGGTATTTCAAATATAGGTGTGGATAGGCATTTCAGATATGGTTGCCGATAGGCATTTCAAATATAGGTGCTGATAGTCATTTCAGATGTAGTTTCCGATAGGCATTTCAAAAATAGGTTCCGATAGGCATTTCAGATATAGGTGCCGATAGGCATTTCAGATATACTTACCGATTGGCATTTTAAAAATAGGTGCCGATAGGCATTTTAGATGTAGTTTCCGATAGGCATTTCAAAAATAGGTGCCGATAGGCATTTCAGATATAGGTGCCGATAGACATATCAGATATAGTTGCCGATAGGCATTTAAAATATATGTACCGATAGGCATTTCAAATATAGGTGTCGACCGGCATTTAAGATATAAATGCCGATAGGCATTTCAGATATAGGTGCCGATAGGCATTTCTGATGTGGTTACCGATAGGCATTTCAAATATAGGTGCTGATAGGCATTTCAGATGTAGTTTCTGATAGGCATTTCAAAAATAGGTACCGATAGGCATTTCAGATATAGGTGCCGATAGGCATTTCAGATATAGTTGCCGATTGGCATTTTAAATATAGGTGCCGATAGGCATTTCAGATATAGAAGCCGATAGGTATTTCAAATATAGGTGTCGACCGGCATTTCAGACATAAATGCCGAAAGGCATTTCAGATATAGGTGCCGATAGGCATTTCTGATGTGGTTGCCGATAGGCATTTCAAATATAGGTGCTGATAGGCATTTCAGATGTAGTTTCCGATAGGCATTTCAAAAATAGGTACCGATAGGCATTTCAGATATAGGTGCCGATAGGCATTTCAGATATAGTTGCCGATAGGCATTTAAAATATATGTGCCGATAGGCATTTCAAATATAGGTGTCGACCGGCATTTCAGATATAAATGCCGAAAGGCATTTCAGATATAGGTGCCGATAGGCATTTCTGATGTGGTTGCCGATAGGCATTTTAAATATAGGTGCTGATAGGCATTTCAGATGTAGTTTCCGATAGGCATTTCAAAAATAGGTACCGATAGGCATTTCAGATATAGGTGCCGATAGGCATTTCAGATATAGTTGCCGATTGGCATTTTAAAAATAGGTGCCGATAGGCATTTCAGATATAGAAGCCGATAGGTATTTCAAATATAGGTGTGGATAGGCAATTCAGATATGGTTGCCGATAGGCATTTCAAATATAGGTGCTGATAGTCATTTCAGATGTAGTTTCCGATAGGCATTTCAAAAATAGGTTTCGATAGGCATTTCAGATATAGGTGCCGATAGGCATTTCAGATATACTTACCGATTGGCATTTTAAAAATAGGTGCCGATAGGCATTTTAGATGTAGTTTCCGATAGGCATTTCAAAAATAGGTGCCGATAGGCATTTCAGATATATGGGCCGATAGGCATATCAGATATAGTTGCCGATAGGCATTTAAAATATATGTGCCGATAGGCATTTCAAATATAGGTGTCGACCGGCATTTCAGATATAAATGCCGAAAGGCATTTCAGATATAGGTGCCGATAGGCATTTCTGATGTGGTTGCCGATAGGCATTTCAAATATAGGTGCTGATAGGCATTTCAGATGTAGTTTCCGATAGGCATTTCAAAAAAAGGTACCGATAGGCATTTCAGATATAGGTGCCGATAGGCATTTCAGATATAGTTGCCGATTGGCATTTTAAAAATAGGTGCCGATAGGCATTTCAGATATAGAAGCCGATAGGTATTTCAAATATAGGTGTGGATAGGCATTTCAGATATGGTTGCCGATGGCATTTCAAATATAGGTGCTGATAGTCATTTCAGATGTAGTTTCCGATAGGCATTTCAAAAATAGGTTCCGATAGGCATTTCAGATATAGGTGCCGATAGGCATTTCAGATATACTTACCGATTGGCATTTTAAAAATAGGTGCCGATAGGCATTTTAGATGTAGTTTCCGATAGGCATTTCAAAAATAGGTGCCGATAGGCATTTCAGATATAGGTGCCGATAGGCATATCAGATATAGTTGCTGATAGGCATTTAAAATATATGTGCCGATAGGCATTTCAAATATAGGTGTCGACCGGCATTTCAGATATAAATGCCGAAAGGCATTTCAGATATAGGTGCCGATAGGCATTTCTGATGTGGTTGCCGATAGGCATTTCAAAAATAGGTGCTGATAGGCATTTCAGATGTAGTTTCCGATAGGCATTTCAAAAATAGGTTCCGATAGGCATTTCAGATATAGGTGCCGATAGGCATTTCAGATATAGTTGCCGATTGGCATTTTAAAAATAGGTGCCGATAGGCGTTTCAGATAAAGAAGCCGATAGGTATTTCAAATATAGGTGTGGATAGGCATTTCAGATATGGTTGCCGATAGGCATTTCAAATATAGGTGCTGATAGTCATTTCAGATGTAGTTTCCGATAGGCATTTCAAAAATAGGTTCCGATAGGCATTTCAGATATAGGTGCCGATAGGCATTTCAGATATACTTACCGATTGGCATTTTGAAAATAGGTGCCGATAGGCATTTTAGATGTAGTTTCCGATAGGCATTTCAAAAATAGGTGCCGATAGGCATTTCAGATATAGGTGCCGATAGGCATATCAGATATAGTTGCCGATAGGCATTTAAAATATATGTGCCGATAGGCATTTCAAATATAGGTGTCGACCGGCATTTCAGATATAAATGCCGAAAGTAATTTCAGATATAGGTGCCGATAGGCATTTCTGATGTGGTTGCCGATTGGCATTTCAAATATAGGTGCTGATAGGCATTTCAGATGTAGTTTCCGATAGGCATTTCAAAAAGAGGTACCGATAGGCATTTCAGATATAGGTGCCGATAGGCATTTCAGATATAAATGCCGATTGGCATTTTAAAAATAGGTGCCGATAGGCATTTTAGATATAGAAGCCGATAGGTATTTCAAATATAGGTGTGGATAGGCATTTCAAATATGGTTGCCGATAGGCATTTCAAATATAGGTGCTGATAGTCATTTCAGAAGTAGTTTCCGATAGGCATTTCAAAAATAGGTTCCGATAGGCATTTCAGATATAGGTGCCGATAGGCATTTCAGATATACTTACCGATTGGCATTTTAAAAATAGGTGCCGATAGGCATTTTAGATGTAATTTCCGATAGGCATTTCAAAAATAGGTGCCGATAGGCATTTCAGATATAGGTGCCGATAGGCATATCAGATATAGTTGCCGATAGGCATTTAAAATATATGTGCCGATAGGCATTTCAAATATAGGTGTCGACCGGCATTTCAGATATAGGTGCCGATAGGCATTTCTGATGTGGTTGCCGATAGGCATTTCAAATATAGGTGCTGATAGGCATTTCAGATGTAGTTTCCGATAGGCATTTGAAAAATAAGTACCGATAGGCATTTCAGATATAGGTGCCGATAGGCATTTCAGATATAGTTGCCGATTGGCATTTTAAAAATAGGTGCCGATAGGCATTTCAGACATAGTAGCCGATAGGTATTTCAAATATAGGTGTGGATAGGCATTTCAGATATGGTTGCCGATAGGCATTTCAAATATATGTGCTGATAGTCATTTCAGATGTAGTTTCCCATAGGCATTTCAAAAATAGGTTCCGATAGGCATTTCACATGTAGGTGCCGATAGGCATTTCAGATATACTTACCGATTGGCATTTTAAAAATAGGTGCCGATAGGCATTTTAGATGTAGTTTCCGATAGGCATTTCAAAAATAGGTGCCGATAGGCATTTCAGATATAGGTGCCGATAGGCATATCAGATATAGTTGCCGATAGGCATTTAAAATATATGTGCCGATAGGCATTTCAAATATAGGTGTCGACCGGCATTTCAGATATAAATGCCGAAAGGCATTTCAGATATAGGTGCCGATAGGCATTTCTGATGTGGTTGCCGATAGGCATTTCAAATATAGGTGCTGATAGGCATTTCAGATGTAGTTTCCGATAGGCATTTCAAAAATAGGTACCGATAGGCATTTCAGATATAGGTGCCGATAGGCATTTCAGATATAGTTGCCGATTGGCATTTTAAAAATAGGTGCCGATAGGCATTTTAGATATAGAAGCCGATAGGTATTTCAAATATAGGTGTGGATAGGCAATTCAGATATGGTTGCCGATAGGCATTTCAAATATAGGTGCTGATAGTCATTTCAGATGTAGTTTCCGATAGGCATTTCAAAAATAGGTTTCGATAGGCATTTCAGATATAGGTGCCGATAGGCATTTCAGATATACTTACCGATTGGCATTTTAAAAATTGGTGCCGATAGGCATTTTAGATGTAGTTTCCGATAGGCATTTCAAAAATAGGTGCCGATAGGCATTTCAGATATATGTGCCGATAGGCATATCAGATATAGTTGCCGATAGGCATTTAAAATATATGTGCCGATAGGCATTTCAAATATAGGTGTCGACCGGCATTTCAGATATAAATACCGAAAGGCATTTCAGATATAGGTGCCGATAGGCATTTTTGATGTGGTTGCCGATAGGTATTTCAAATATAGGTGCTGATAGGCATTTCAGATGTAGTTTCCGATAGGCATTTCAAAAATAGGTACCGATAGGCATTTCAGATATAGGTGCCGATAGGCATTTCAGATATAGTTACCGATTGGCATTTTAAAAATAGGTGCCGATAGGCATTTCAGATATAGAAGCCGATAGGTATTTCAAATATAGGTGTGGATAGGCATTTCAGATATGGTTGCCGATAGGCATTTCAAATATAGGTGCTGATAGTCATTTCAGATGTAGTTTCCGATAGGCATTTCAAAAATAGGTTCCGATAGGCATTTCAGATATAGGTATCGATAGGCATTTCAGATATACTTACCGATTGGCATTTTAAAAATAGGTGCCGATAGGCATTTTAGATGTAGTTTCCGATAGGCATTTCAAAAATAGGTGCCGATAGGCATTTCAGATATAGGTGCCGATAGGCATATCAGATATAGTTGCCGATAGGCATTTAAAATATATGTACCGATAGGCATTTCAAATATAGGTGTCGACCGGCATTTAAGATATAAATGCCGAAAGGCATTTCAGATATAGGTTCCGATAGGCATTTCTGATGTGGTTGCCGATAGGCATTTCAAATATAGGTGCTGATAGGCATTTCAGATGTAGTTTCCGATAGGCATTTCAAAAATAGGTACCGATAGGCATTTCAGATATAGGTGCCGATAGGCATTTCAGATATAGTTGCCGATTGGCATTTTAAAAATAGGTGCCGATAGGCATTTCAGATCTAGAAGCCGATAGGTATTTCAAATATAGGTGTCGACCGGCATTTCAGATATAAATGCCGAAAGGCATTTCAGATATAGGTGCCGATAGGCATTTCTGATGTGGTTGCCGATAGGCATTTCAAATATAGGTGCTGATAGGCATTTCAGATGTAGTTTCCGATAGGCATTTCAAAAATAGGTACCGATAGGCATTTCAGATATAGGTGCCGATAGGCATTTCAGATATAGTTGCCGATTGGCATTTTAAAAATAGGTGCCGATAGGCATTTCAGATATAGAAGCCGATAGGTATTTTAAATATAGGTGTGGATAGGCATTTCAGATATGGTTGCCGATAGGCATTTCAAATATAGGTGCTGATAGTTATTTCAGATGTAGTTTCCGATAGGCATTTCAAAAATAGGTTCCGATAGGCATTTCAGATATAGGTGCCGATAGGCATTTCAGATATACTTACCGATTGGCATTTTAAAAATAGGTGCCGATAGGCATTTTAGATGTAGTTTCCGATAGGCATTTCAAAAATAGGTGCCGATAGGCATTTCAGATATATGTGCCGATAGGCATATCAGATATAGTTGCCGATAGGCATTTAAAATATATGTGCCGATAGGCATTTCAAATATAGGTGTCGACCGGCATTTCAGATATAAATGCCGAAAGGCATTTCAGATATAGGTGCCGTTAGGCATTTCTGATGTGTTTGCCGATAGGCATTTCAAATATAGGTGCTGATAGGCATTTCAGATGTGGTTTCCGATAGGCATTTCAAAAATAGGTACCGATAGTCATTTCAGATATAGGTGCCGATAGGCATTTCAGATATAGTTGCCGATTGGCATTTTAAAAATAGGTGCCGATAGGCATTTCAGAATAGAAGCCGATAGGTATTTCAAATATAGGTGTGGATAGGCATTTCAGATATGGTTGCCGATAGGTATTTCAAATATAGGTGCTGATAGTCATTTCAGATGTAGTTTCCGATAGGCATTTCAAAAATAGGTTCCGATAGGCATTTCAGATATAGGTGCCGATAGGCATTTCAGATATACTTACCGATTGGCATTTTAAAAATAGGTGCCGATAGGCATTTTAGATGTAGTTTCCGATAGGCATTTCAAAAATAGGTGCCGATAGGCATTTCAGATATAGGTGCCAATAGGCATATCAGATATAGTTGCCGATAGGCATTTAAAATATATGTGCCGATAGGCATTTCAAATATAGGTGTCGACCGGCATTTCAGATATAAATGCCGAAAGGCATTTCAGATATAGGTGCCGATAGGCATTTCTGATGTGGCTGCCGATAGGCATTTCAAATATAGGTGCTGATAGGCATTTCAGATGTAGTTTCCGATAGGCATTTCAAAAATAGGTACCGATAGGCATTTCAGATATAGGTGCCGATAGGCATTTCAGATATAGTTGCCGATTGGCATTTTAAAAATAGGTGCCGATAGGCATTTCAGATATAGAAGCCGATAGGTATTTCAAATATAGGTGTGGATAGGCATTTCAGATATGCTTGCCGATAGGCATTTCAAATATAGGTGCTGATAGTCATTTCAGATGTAGTTTCCGATAGGCATTTCAAAAATAGGTTCCGATAGGCATTTCAGATATAGGTTCCGATAGGCATTTCAGATATACTTACCGATTGGCATTTTAAAAATAGGTGCCGATAGGCATTTTAGATGTAGTTTCCGATAGGCATTTCAAAAATAGGTGCCGATAGGCATTTCAGATATAGGTGCCGATAGGCATATCAGATATAGTTGCCGATAGGCATTTAAAATATATGTGCCGATAGGCATTTCAAATATAGGTGTCGACCGGCATTTCAGATATAAATGCCGAAAGGCATTTCAGATATAGGTGCCGATAGGCATTTCTGATGTGGTTGCCGATAGGAATTTCAAATATAGGTGCTGATAGGCATTTCAGATGTAGTTTCCGATAGGCATTTCAAAAATAGGTACCGATAGGCATTTCAGATATAGTTGCCGATTGGCATTTTAAAAATAGGTGCCGATAGGCATTTCAGATATAGAAGCCGATAGGTATTTCAAATATAGGTGTGGATAGGCATTTCAGATATGGTTGCCGATAGGCATATCAAATATAGGTGCTGATAGTCATTTCAGATGTAGTTTCCGATAGGCATTTCAAAAATAGGTTCCGATAGGCATTTCAGATATAGGTGCCGATAGGCATTTCAGATATACTTACCGATTGGCATTTTAAAAATAGGTGCCGATAGGCATTTTAGATGTAGTTTCCGATAGGCATTTCAAAAATAGGTGCCGATAGGCATTTCAGATATAGGTGCCGATAGGCATATCAGATATAGTTGCCGATAGGCATTTAAAATATATGTGCCGATAGGCATTTCAAATATAGGTGTCGACCGGCATTTCAGATATAAATGCCGAAAGGCATTTCAGATATAGGTGCCGATAGGCATTTCTGATGTGGTTGCCGATAGGCATTTCAAATATAGGTGCTGATAGGCATTTCAGATGTAGTTTCCGATAGGCATTTCAAAAATATGTACCGATAAGCATTTCAGATAAAGGTGCCGATAGGCATTTCAGATATAGTTGCCGATTGGCATTTTAAAAATAGGTGCCGATAGGCATTTTAGATATAGAAGCCGATAGGTATTTCAAATATAGGTGTGGATAGGCATTTCAGATATGGTTGCCGATAGGCATTTCAAATATAGGTGCTGATAGTCATTTCAGATGTAGTTTCCGATAGGCATTTCAAAAATAGGTTCCGATAGGCATTTCAGATATAGGTGCCGATAGGCATTTTAGATATACTTACCGATTGGCATTTTAAAAATAGGTGCCGATAGGCATTTTAGATGTAGTTTCCGATAGGCATTTCAAAAATAGGTGCCGATTGGCATTTCAGATATAGGTGCCGATAGGCATATCAGATATAGTTGCCAATAGGCATTTAAAATATACGTGCCGATAGGCATTTCAAATATAGGTGTCGACCGGCATTTCAGATATAAATGCCGAAAGGCATTTCAGATATAGGTGCCGATAGGCATTTCTGATGTGGTTGCCGATAGGCATTTCAAATATAGGTGCTGATAGGCATTTCAGATGTAGTTTCCGATAGGCATTTCAAAAATAGGTACCGATAGGCATTTCAGATATAGGTGCCGATAGGCATTTCAGATATAGTTGCCGATTGGCATTTTAAAAATAGGTGCCGATAGGCATTTCAGATATAGAAGCCGATAGGTATTTCAAATATAGGTGTGGATGGGCATTTCAGATATGGTTGCCGATAGGCATTTCAAATATAGGCGCTGATAGTCATTTCAGATGTAGTTTCCGATAGGCATTTCAAAAATAGGTTCCGATAGGCATTTCAGATATAGGTGCCGATAGGCATTTCAGATATACTTACCGATTGGCATTTTAAAAATAGGTGCCGATAGGCATTTTAGATGTAGTTTCCGATAGGCATTTCAAAAATAGGTGCCGATAGGCATTTCAGATATAGGTGCCGATAGGCATATCAGATATAGTTGCCGATAGGCATTTAAAATATATGTGCCGATAGGCATTTCAAATATAGGTGTCGACCGGCATTTCAGATATAAATGCCGAAAGGCATTTCAGATATAGGTGCCGATAGGCATTTCTGATGTGGTTGCCGATAGGCATTTCAAATATAGGTGCTGATAGGCATTTCAGATGTAGTTTCCGATAGGCATTTCAAAAATATGTACCGATAAGCATTTCAGATAAAGGTGCCGATAGGCATTTCAGATATAGTTGCCGATTGGCATTTTAAAAATAGGTGCCGATAGGCATTTTAGATATAGAAGCCGATAGGTATTTCAAATATAGGTGTGGATAGGCATTTCAGATATGGTTGCCGATAGGCATTTCAAATATAGGTGCTGATAGTCATTTCAGATGTAGTTTCCGATAGGCATTTCAAAAATAGGTTCCGATAGGCATTTCAGATATAGGTGCCGATAGGCATTTTAGATATACTTACCGATTGGCATTTTAAAAATAGGTGCCGATAGGCATTTTAGATGTAGTTTCCGATAGGCATTTCAAAAATAGGTGCCAATTGGCATTTCAGATATAGGTGCCGATAGGCATATCAGATATAGTTGCCAATAGGCATTTAAAATATACGTGCCGATAGGCATTTCAAATATAGGTGTCGACCGGCATTTCAGATATAAATGCCGAAAGGCATTTCAGATATAGGTGCCGATAGGCATTTCTGATGTGGTTGCCGATAGGCATTTCAAATATAGGTGCTGATAGGCATTTCAGATGTAGTTTCCGATAGGCATTTCAAAAATAGGTACCGATAGGCATTTCAGATATAGGTGCCGATAGGCATTTCAGATATAGTTGCCGATTGGCATTTTAAAAATAGGTGCCGATAGGCATTTCAGATATAGAAGCCGATAGGTATTTCAAATATAGGTGTGGATAGGCATTTCAGATATGGTTGCCGATAGGCATTTCAAATATAGGTGCTGATAGTCATTTCAGATGTAGTTTCCGATAGGCATTTCAAAAATAGGTTCCGATAGGCATTTCAGATATAGGTGCCGATAGGCATTTCAGATATACTTACCGATTGGCATTTTAAAAATAGGTGCCGATAGGCATTTTAGATGTAGTTTCCGATAAGCATTTCAAAAATTGGTGCCGATAGGCATTTCAGATATAGGTGCCGATAGGCATTTAAAATATATGTGCCGATAGGCATTTCAAATATAGGTGTCGACCGGCATTTCAGATATAAATGCCGAAAGGCATTTCAGATATAGGTGCCGATAGGCATTTCTGATGTGATTGCCGATAGGCATTTCAAATATAGGTGCTGATAGGCATTTCAGATGTAGTTTCCGATAGGCATTTCAAAAATAGGTACCGATAGGCATTTCAGATATAGGTGCCGATAGGCATTTCAGATATAGTTGCCGATTGGCATTATAAAAATAGGTGCCGATAGGCATTTCAGATATAGAAGCCGATAGGTATTTCAAATATAGGTGTGGATAGGCATTTCAGATATGGTTGCCGATAGGCATTTCAAATATAGGTGCTGATAGTCATTTCAGATGTAGTTTCCGATAGGCATTTCAAAAATAGGTTCCGATAGGAATTTCAGATATAGGTACCGATAGGCATTTCAGATATACTTACCGATTGGCATTTTAAAAATAGGTGCCGATAGGCATTTTAGATGTAGTTTCCGATAGGCATTTCAAAAATAGGTGCCGATAGGCATTTCAGATATAGGTGCCGATAGGCATATCAGATATAGTTGCCGATAGGCATTTAAAATATATGTACCGATAGGCATTTCAAATATAGGTGTCGACCGGCATTTCAGATATAAATGCCGAAAGGCATTTCAGATATAGGTGCCGATAGGCATTTCTGATGTGGTTGCCGATAGGCATTTCAAATATAGGTGCTGATAGGCATTTCAGATGTAGTTTCCGATAGGCATTTCAAAAATAGGTACCGATAGGCATTTCAGATATAGGTGCCGATAGGCATTTCAGATATAGTTGCCGATTGGCATTTTAAAAATAGGTGCCGATAGGCATTTTAGATATAGAAGCCGATAGGTATTTCAAATATAGGTGTGGATAGGCATTTCAGATATGGTTGCCGATGGCATTTCAAATATAGGTGCTGATAGTCATTTCAGATGTAGTTTCCGATAGGCATTTCAAAAATAGGTTCCGATAGGCATTTCAGATATAGGTGCCGATAGGCATTTCAGATATACTTACCGATTGGCATTTTAAAAATAGGTGCCGATAGGCATTTTAGATGTAGTTTCCGATAGGCATTTCAAAAATAGGTGCCGATAGGCATTTCAGATATAGGTGCCGATAGGCATATCAGATATAGTTGCTGATAGGCATTTAAAATATAGTTGCCGATAGGCATTTCAAATATAGGTGTCGACCGGCATTTCAGATATAAATGCCGAAAGGCATTTCAGATATAGGTGCCGATAGGCATTTTTGATGTGGTTGCCGATAGGCATTTCAAATATAGGTGCTGATAGGCATTTCAGATGTAGTTTCCGATAGGCATTTCAAAAATAGGTACCGATAGGCATTTCAGATATAGGTGCCGATAGGCATTTCAGATATAGTTACCGATTGGCATTTTAAAAATAGGTGCCGATAGGCATTTCAGATATAGAAGCCGATAGGTATTTCAAATATAGGTGTGGATAGGCATTTCAGATATGGTTGCCGATAGGCATTTCAAATATAGGTGCTGATAGTCATTTCAGATGTAGTTTCCGATAGGCATTTCAAAAATAGGTTCCGATAGGCATTTCAGATATAGGTACCGATAGGCATTTCAGATATACTTACCGATTGGCATTTTAAAAATAGGTGCCGATAGGCATTTTAGATGTAGTTTCCGATAGGCATTTCAAAAATAGGTGCCGATAGGCATTTCAGATATAGGTGCCGATAGGCATATCAGATATAGTTGCCGATAGGCATTTAAAATATATGTACCGATAGGCATTTCAAATATAGGTGTCGACCGGCATTTAAGATATAAATGCCGATAGGCATTTCAGATATAGGTGCCGATACGCATTTCTGATGTGGTTACCGATAGGCATTTCAAATATAGGTGCTGATAGGCATTTCAGATGTAGTTTCTGATAGGCATTTCAAAAATAGGTACCGATAGGCATTTCAGATATAGGTGCCGATAGGCATTTCAGATATAGTTGCCGATTGGCATTTTAAATATAGGTGCCGATAGGCATTTCAGATATAGAAGCCGATAGGTATTTCAAATATAGGTGTCGACCGGCATTTCAGACATAAATGCCGAAAGGCATTTCAGATATAGGTGCCGATAGGCATTTCTGATGTGGTTGCCGATAGCCATTTCAAATATAGGTGCTGATAGGCATTTCAGATGTAGTTTCCGATAGGCATTTCAAAAATAGGTACCGATAGGCATTTCAGATATAGGTGCCGATAGGCATTTCAGATATAGTTGCCGATAGGCATTTAAAATATATGTGCCGATAGGCATTTCAAATATAGGTGTCGACCGGCATTTCAGATATAAATGCCGAAAGGCATTTCAGATATAGGTGCCGATAGGCATTTCTGATGTGGTTGCCGATAGGCATTTTAAATATAGGTGCTGATAGGCATTTCAGATGTAGTTTCCGATAGGCATTTCAAAAATAGGTACCGATAGGCATTTCAGATATAGGTGCCGATAGGCATTTCAGATATAGTTGCCGATTGGCATTTTAAAAATAGGTGCCGATAGGCATTTCAGATATAGAAGCCGATAGGTATTTCAAATATAGGTGTGGATAGGCAATTCAGATATGGTTGCCGATAGGCATTTCAAATATAGGTGCTGATAGTCATTTCAGATGTAGTTTCCGATAGGCATTTCAAAAATAGGTTTCGATAGGCATTTCAGATATAGGTGCCGATAGGCATTTCAGATATACTTACCGATTGGCATTTTAAAAATAGGTGCCGATAGGCATTTTAGATGTAGTTTCCGATAGGCATTTCAAAAATAGGTGCCGATAGGCATTTCAGATATATGGGCCGATAGGCATATCAGATATAGTTGCCGATAGGCATTTAAAATATATGTGCCGATAGGCATTTCAAATATAGGTGTCGACCGGCATTTCAGATATAAATGCCGAAAGGCATTTCAGATATAGGTGCCGATAGGCATTTCTGATGTGGTTGCCGATAGGCATTTCAAATATAGGTGCTGATAGGCATTTCAGATGTAGTTTCCGATAGGCATTTCAAAAATAGGTACCGATAGGCATTTCAGATATAGGTGCCGATAGGCATTTCAGATATAGTTGCCGATTGGCATTTTAAAAATAGGTGCCGATAGGCATTTCAGATATAGAAGCCGATAGGTATTTCAAATATAGGTGTGGATAGGCATTTCAGATATGGTTGCCGATGGCATTTCAAATATAGGTGCTGATAGTCATTTCAGATGTAGTTTCCGATAGGCATTTCAAAAATAGGTTCCGATAGGCATTTCAGATATAGGTGCCGATAGGCATTTCAGATATACTTACCGATTGGCATTTTAAAAATAGGTGCCGATAGGCATTTTAGATGTAGTTTCCGATAGGCATTTCAAAAATAGGTGCCGATAGGCATTTCAGATATAGGTGCCGATAGGCATATCAGATATAGTTGCTGATAGGCATTTAAAATATATGTGCCGATAGGCATTTCAAATATAGGTGTCGACCGGCATTTCAGATATAAATGCCGAAAGGCATTTCAGATATAGGTGCCGATAGGCATTTCTGATGTGGTTGCCGATAGGCATTTCAAAAATAGGTGCTGATAGGCATTTCAGATGTAGTTTCCGATAGGCATTTCAAAAATAGGTACAGATAGGCATTTCAGATATAGGTGCCGATAGGCATTTCAGATATAGTTGCCGATTGGCATTTTTAAAATAGGTGCCGATAGGCATTTCAGATATAGAAGCCGATAGGTATTTCAAATATAGGTGTGGATAGGCATTTCAGATATGGTTGCCGATAGGCATTTAAAATATAGGTGCTGATAGTCATTTCAGATGTAGTTTCCGATAGGCATTTCAAAAATAGGTTCCGATAGGCATTTCAGATATAGGTGCCGATAGGCATTTCAGATATAGTTGCCGATTGGCATTTTAAAAATAGGTGCCGATAGGCGTTTCAGATATAGAAGCCGATAGGTATTTCAAATATAGGTGTGGATAGGCATTTCAGATATGGTTGCCGATAGGCATTTCAAATATAGGTGCTGATAGTCATTTCAGATGTAGTTTCCGATAGGCATTTCAAAAATAGGTTCCGATAGGCATTTCAGATATAGGTGCCGATAGGCATTTCAGATATACTTACCGATTGGCATTTTGAAAATAGGTGCCGATAGGCATTTTAGATGTAGTTTCCGATAGGCATTTCAAAAATAGGTGCCGATAGGCATTTCAGATATAGGTGCCGATAGGCATATCAGATATAGTTGCCGATAGGCATTTAAAATATATGTGCCGATAGGCATTTCAAATATAGGTGTCGACCGGCATTTCAGATATAAATGCCGAAAGTAATTTCAGATATAGGTGCCGATAGGCATTTCTGATGTGGTTGCCGATTGGCATTTCAAATATAGGTGCTGATAGGCATTTCAGATGTAGTTTCCGATAGGCATTTCAAAAAGAGGTACCGATAGGCATTTCAGATATAGGTGCCGATAGGCATTTCAGATATAAATGCCGATTGGCATTTTAAAAATAGGTGCCGATAGGCATTTTAGATATAGAAGCCGATAGGTATTTCAAATATAGGTGTGGATAGGCATTTCAAATATGGTTGCCGATAGGCATTTCAAATATAGGTGCTGATAGTCATTTCAGAAGTAGTTTCCGATAGGCATTTCAAAAATAGGTTCCGATAGGCATTTCAGATATAGGTGCCGATAGGCATTTCAGATATACATACCGATTGGCATTTTAAAAATAGGTGCCGATAGGCATTTTAGATGTAATTTCCGATAGGCATTTCAAAAATAGGTGCCGATAGGCATTTCAGATATAGGTGCCGATAGGCATATCAGATATAGTTGCCGATAGGCATTTAAAATATATGTGCCGATAGGCATTTCAAATATAGGTGTCGACCGGCATTTCAGATATAGGTGCCGATAGGCATTTCTGATGTGGTTGCCGATAGGCATTTCAAATATAGGTGCTGATAGGCATTTCAGATGTAGTTTCCGATAGGCATTTGAAAAATAAGTACCGATAGGCATTTCAGATATAGGTGCCGATAGGCATTTCAGATATAGTTGCCGATTGGCATTTTAAAAATAGGTGCCGATAGGCATTTCAGACATAGTAGCCGATAGGTATTTCAAATATAGGTGTGGATAGGCATTTCAGATATGGTTGCCGATAGGCATTTCAAATATATGTGCTGATAGTCATTTCAGATGTAGTTTCCCATAGGCATTTCAAAAATAGGTTCCGATAGGCATTTCACATATAGGTGCCGATAGGCATTTCAGATATACTTACCGATTGGCATTTTAAAAATAGGTGCCGATAGGCATTTTAGATGTAGTTTCCGATAGGCATTTCAAAAATAGGTGCCGATAGGCATTTCAGATATAGGTGCCGATAGGCATATCAGATATAGTTGCCGATAGGCATTTAAAATATATGTGCCGATAGGCATTTCAAATATAGGTGTCGACCGGCATTTCAGATATAAATGCCGAAAGGCATTTCAGATATAGGTGCCGATAGGCATTTCTGATGTGGTTGCCGATAGGCATTTCAAATATAGGTGCTGATAGGCATTTCAGATGTAGTTTCCGATAGGCATTTCAAAAATAGGTACCGATAGGCATTTCAGATATAGGTGCCGATAGGCATTTCAGATATAGTTGCCGATTGGCATTTTAAAAATAGGTGCCGATAGGCATTTCAGATATAGAAGCCGATAGGTATTTCAAATATAGGTGTGGATAGGCAATTCAGATATGGTTGCCGATAGGCATTTCAAATATAGGTGCTGATAGTCATTTCAGATGTAGTTTCCGATAGGCATTTCAAAAATAGGTTTCGATAGGCATTTCAGATATAGGTGCCGATAGGCATTTCAGATATACTTACCGATTGGCATTTTAAAAATTGGTGCCGATAGGCATTTTAGATGTAGTTTCCGATAGGCATTTCAAAAATAGGTGCCGATAGGCATTTCAGATATATGTGCCGATAGGCATATCAGATATAGTTGCCGATAGGCATTTAAAATATATGTGCCGATAGGCATTTCAAATATAGGTGTCGACCGGCATTTCAGATATAAATACCGAAAGGCATTTCAGATATAGGTGCCGATAGGCATTTTTGATGTGGTTGCCGATAGGTATTTCAAATATAGGTGCTGATAGGCATTTCAGATGTAGTTTCCGATAGGCATTTCAAAAATAGGTACCGATAGGCATTTCAGATATAGGTGCCGATAGGCATTTCAGATATAGTTACCGATTGGCATTTTAAAAATAGGTGCCGATAGGCATTTCAGATATAGAAGCCGATAGGTATTTCAAATATAGGTGTGGATAGGCATTTCAGATATGGTTGCCGATAGGCATTTCAAATATAGGTGCTGATAGTCATTTCAGATGTAGTTTCCGATAGGCATTTCAAAAATAGGTTCCGATAGGCATTTCAGCTATAGGTATCGATAGGCATTTCAGATATACTTACCGATTGGCATTTTAAAAATAGGTGCCGATAGGCATTTTAGATGTAGTTTCCGATAGGCATTTCAAAAATAGGTGCCGATAGGCATTTCAGATATAGGTGCCGATAGGCATATCAGATATAGTTGCCGATAGGCATTTAAAATATATGTACCGATAGGCATTTCAAATATAGGTGTCGACCGGCATTTAAGATATAAATGCCGAAAGGCATTTCAGATATAGGTTCCGATAGGCATTTCTGATGTGGTTGCCGATAGGCATTTCAAATATAGGTGCTGATAGGCATTTCAGATGTAGTTTCCGATAGGCATTTCAAAAATAGGTACCGATAGGCATTTCAGATATAGGTGCCGATAGGCATTTCAGATATAGTTGCCGATTGGCATTTTAAAAATAGGTGCCGATAGGCATTTCAGATCTAGAAGCCGATAGGTATTTCAAATATAGGTGTCGACCGGCATTTCAGATATAAATGCCGAAAGGCATTTCAGATATAGGTGCCGATAGGCATTTCTGATGTGGTTGCCGATAGGCATTTCAAATATAGGTGCTGATAGGCATTTCAGATGTAGTTTCCGATAGGCATTTCAAAAATAGGTACCGATAGGCATTTCAGATATAGGTGCCGATAGGCATTTCAGATATAGTTGCCGATTGGCATTTTAAAAATAGGTGCCGATAGGCATTTCAGATATAGAAGCCGATAGGTATTTTAAATATAGGTGTGGATAGGCATTTCAGATATGGTTGCCGATAGGCATTTCAAATATAGGTGCTGATAGTTATTTCAGATGTAGTTTCCGATAGGCATTTCAAAAATAGGTTCCGATAGGCATTTCAGATATAGGTGCCGATAGGCATTTCAGATATACTTACCGATTGGCATTTTAAAAATAGGTGCCGATAGGCATTTTAGATGTAGTTTCCGATAGGCATTTCAAAAATAGGTGCCGATAGGCATTTCAGATATATGTGCCGATAGGCATATCAGATATAGTTGCCGATAGGCATTTAAAATATATGTGCCGATAGGCATTTCAAATATAGGTGTCGACCGGCATTTCAGATATAAATGCCGAAAGGCATTTCAGATATAGGTGCCGTTAGGCATTTCTGATGTGTTTGCCGATAGGCATTTCAAATATAGGTGCTGATAGGCATTTCAGATGTGGTTTCCGATAGGCATTTCAAAAATAGGTACCGATAGTCATTTCAGATATAGGTGCCGATAGGCATTTCAGATATAGTTGCCGATTGGCATTTTAAAAATAGGTGCCGATAGGCATTTCAGATATAGAAGCCGATAGGTATTTCAAATATAGGTGTGGATAGGCATTTCAGATATGGTTGCCGATAGGTATTTCAAATATAGGTGCTGATAGTCATTTCAGATGTAGTTTCCGATAGGCATTTCAAAAATAGGTTCCGATAGGCATTTCAGATATAGGTGCCGATAGGCATTTCAGATATACTTACCGATTGGCATTTTAAAAATAGGTGCCGATAGGCATTTTAGATGTAGTTTCCGATAGGCATTTCAAAAATAGGTGCCGATAGGCATTTCAGATATAGGTGCCAATAGGCATATCAGATATAGTTGCCGATAGGCATTTAAAATATATGTGCCGATAGGCATTTCAAATATAGGTGTCGACCGGCATTTCAGATATAAATGCCGAAAGGCATTTCAGATATAGGTGCCGATAGGCATTTCTGATGTGGCTGCCGATAGGCATTTCAAATATAGGTGCTGATAGGCATTTCAGATGTAGTTTCCGATAGGCATTTCAAAAATAGGTACCGATAGGCATTTCAGATATAGGTGCCGATAGGCATTTCAGATATAGTTGCCGATTGGCATTTTAAAAATAGGTGCCGATAGGCATTTCAGATATAGAAGCCGATAGGTATTTCAAATATAGGTGTGGATAGGCATTTCAGATATGCTTGCCGATAGGGATTTCAAATATAGGTGCTGATAGTCATTTCAGATGTAGTTTCCGATAGGCATTTCAAAAATAGGTTCCGATAGGCATTTCAGATATAGGTTCCGATAGGCATTTCAGATATACTTACCGATTGGCATTTTAAAAATAGGTGCCGATAGGCATTTTAGATGTAGTTTCCGATAGGCATTTCAAAAATAGGTGCCGATAGGCATTTCAGATATAGGTGCCGATAGGCATATCAGATATAGTTGCCGATAGGCATTTAAAATATATGTGCCGATAGGCATTTCAAATATAGGTGTCGACCGGCATTTCAGATATAAATGCCGAAAGGCATTTCAGATATAGGTGCCGATAGGCATTTCTGATGTGGTTGCCGATAGGCATTTCAAATATAGGTGCTGATAGGCATTTCAGATGTAGTTTCCGATAGGCATTTCAAAAATAGGTACCGATAGGCATTTCAGATATAGTTGCCGATTGGCATTTTAAAAATAGGTGCCGATAGGCATTTCAGATATAGAAGCCGATAGGTATTTCAAATATAGGTGTGGATAGGCATTTCAGATATGGTTGCCGATAGGCATATCAAATATAGGTGCTGATAGTCATTTCAGATGTAGTTTCCGATAGGCATTTCAAAAATAGGTTCCGATAGGCATTTCAGATATAGGTGCCGATAGGCATTTCAGATATACTTACCGATTGGCATTTTAAAAATAGGTGCCGATAGGCATTTTAGATGTAGTTTCCGATAGGCATTTCAAAAATAGGTGCCGATAGGCATTTCAGATATAGGTGCCGATAGGCATATCAGATATAGTTGCCGATAGGCATTTAAAATATATGTGCCGATAGGCATTTCAAATATAGGTGTCGACCGGCATTTCAGATATAAATGCCGAAAGGCATTTCAGATATAGGTGCCGATAGGCATTTCTGATGTGGTTGCCGATAGGCATTTCAAATATAGGTGCTGATAGCCATTTCAGATGTAGTTTCCGATAGGCATTTCAAAAATAGGTACCGATAGGCATTTCAGATATAGGTGCCGATAGGCATTTCAGATATAGTTGCCGATTGGCATTTTAAAAATAGGTGCCGATAGGCATTTCAGATATAGAAGCCGATAGGTATTTCAAATATAGGTGTGGATAGGCATTTCAGATATGGTTGCCGATAGGCATTTCAAATATAGGTGCTCATAGTCATTTCAGATGTAGTTTCCGATAGGCATTTTAAAAATGGGTTCCGATAGGCATTTCAGATATAAGTGCCGATAGGCATTTCAGATATACTTACCGATTGGCATTTTAAAAATAGGTGCCGATAGGCATTTTAGATGTAGTTTCCGATAGGCATTTCAAAAATAGGTGCCGATAGGCATTTCAGATATAGGTGCCGATAGGCATTTTAGATATAGTTGCCGATAGGCATTTAAAATATATGTGCCGATAGGCATTTCAAATATAGGTGTCGACCGGCATTTCAGATATAAATGCCGAAAGGCATTTCAGATATAGGTGCCGATAGGCATTTCTGATGTGGTTGCCGATAGGCATTTCAAATATAGGTGCTGATAGGCATTTCAGATGTAGTTTCCGATAGGCATTTCAAAAATAGGTACCGATAGGCATTTCAGATATAGGTGCCGATAGGCATTTTAGATATAGTTGCCGATTGGCATTTTAAAAATAGGTGCTGATAGGCATTTCAGATATAGAAGCCGATAGGTATTTCAAATATAGGTGTGGATAGGCATTTCAGATATGGTTGCCGATAGGCATTTCAAATATAGGTGCTGATAGTCATTTCAGATGTAGTTTCCGATAGGCATTTCAAAAATAGGTTCCGATAGGCATTTCAGATATAGGTGCCGATAGGCATTTCAGATATACTTACCGATTGGCATTTTAAAAATAGGTGCCGATAGGCATTTTAGATGTAGTTTCCGATAGGCATTTCAAAAATAGGTGCCGATAGGCATTTCAGATATAGGTGCCGATAGGCATATCAGATATAGTTGCCGATAGGCATTTAAAATATATGTGCCGATAGGCATTTCAAATATAGGTGTCGACCGGCATTTCAGATATAAATGCCGAAAGGCATTTCAGATATAGGTGCCGATAGGCATTTCTGATGTGGTTGCCGATAGGCATTTCAAATATAGGTGCTGATAGGCATTTCAGATGTAGTTTCCGATAGGCATTTTAAAAATAGGTACCGATAAGCATTTCAGATAAAGGTGCCGATAGGCATTTCAGATATAGTTGCCGATTGGCATTTTAAAAATAGGTGCCGATAGGCATTTTAGATATAGAAGCCGATAGGTATTTCAAATATAGGTGTGGATAGGCATTTCAGATATGGTTGCCGATAGGCATTTCAAATATAGGTGCTGATAGTCATTTCAGATGTAGTTTCCGATAGGCATTTCAAAAATAGGTTCCGATAGGCATTTCAGATATAGGTGCCGATAGGCATTTTAGATATACTTACCGATTGGCATTTTAAAAATAGGTGCCGATAGGCATTTTAGATGTAGTTTCCGATAGGCATTTCAAAAATAGGTGCCGATTGGCATTTCAGATATAGGTGCCGATAGGCATATCAGATATAGTTGCCAATAGGCATTTAAAATATACGTGCCGATAGGCATTTCAAATATAGGTGTCGACCGGCATTTCAGATATAAATGCCGAAAGGCATTTCAGATATAGGTGCCGATAGGCATTTCTGATGTGGTTGCCGATAGGCATTTCAAATATAGGTGCTGATAGGCATTTCAGATGTAGTTTCCGATAGGCATTTCAAAAATAGGTACCGATAGGCATTTCAGATATAGGTGCCGATAGGCATTTCAGATATAGTTGCCGATTGGCATTTTAAAAATAGGTGCCGATAGGCATTTCAGATATAGAAGCCGATAGGTATTTCAAATATAGGTGTGGATAGGCATTTCAGATATGGTTGCCGATAGGCATTTCAAATATAGGTGCTGATAGTCATTTCAGATGTAGTTTCCGATAGGCATTTCAAAAATAGGTTCCGATAGGCATTTCAGATATAGGTGCCGATAGGCATTTCAGATATACTTACCGATTGGCATTTTAAAAATAGGTGCCGATAGGCATTTTAGATGTAGTTTCCGATAGGCATTTCAAAAATTGGTGCCGATAGGCATTTCAGATATAGGTGCCGATAGGCATTTAAAATATATGTGCCGATAGGCATTTCAAATATAGGTGTCGACCGGCATTTCAGATATAAATGCCGAAAGGCATTTCAGATATAGGTGCCGATAGGCATTTCTGATGTGATTGCCGATAGGCATTTCAAATATAGGTGCTGATAGGCATTTCAGATGTAGTTTCCGATAGGCATTTCAAAAATAGGTACCGATAGGCATTTCAGATATAGGTGCCGATAGGCATTTCAGATATAGTTGCCGATTGGCATTTTAAAAATAGGTGCCGATAGGCATTTCAGATATAGAAGCCGATAGGTATTTCAAATATAGGTGTGGATAGGCATTTCAGATATGGTTGCCGATAGGCATTTCAAATATAGGTGCTGATAGTCATTTCAGATGTAGTTTCCGATAGGCATTTCAAAAATAGGTTCCGATAGGAATTTCAGATATAGGTACCGATAGGCATTTCAGATATACTTACCGATTGGCATTTTAAAAATAGGTGCCGATAGGCATTTTAGATGTAGTTTCCGATAGGCATTTCAAAAATAGGTGCCGATAGGCATTTCAGATATAGGTGCCGATAGGCATATCAGATATAGTTGCCGATAGGCATTTAAAATATATGTACCGATAGGCATTTCAAATATAGGTGTCGACCGGCATTTCAGATATAAATGCCGAAAGGCATTTCAGATATAGGTGCCGATAGGCATTTCTGATGTGGTTGCCGATAGGCATTTCAAATATAGGTGCTGATAGGCATTTCAGATGTAGTTTCCGATAGGCATTTCAAAAATAGGTACCGATAGGCATTTCAGATATAGGTGCCGATAGGCATTTCAGATATAGTTGCCGATTGGCATTTTAAAAATAGGTGCCGATAGGCATTTCAGATATAGAAGCCGATAGGTATTTCAAATATAGGTGTGGATAGGCATTTCAGATATGGTTGCCGATGGCATTTCAAATATAGGTGCTGATAGTCATTTCAGATGTAGTTTCCGATAGGCATTTCAAAAATAGGTTCCGATAGGCATTTCAGATATAGGTGCCGATAGGCATTTCAGATATACTTACCGATTGGCATTTTAAAAATAGGTGCCGATAGGCATTTTAGATGTAGTTTCCGATAGGCATTTCAAAAATAGGTGCCGATAGGCATTTCAGATATAGGTGCCGATAGGCATATCAGATATAGTTGCTGATAGGCATTTAAAATATAGTTGCCGATAGGCATTTCAAATATAGGTGTCGACCGGAATTTCAGATATAAATGCCGAAAGGCATTTCAGATATAGGTGCCGATAGGCATTTCTGATGTAGTTGCCGATAGGCATTTCAAATATAGGTGCTGATAGGCATTTCAGATGTAGTTTCCGATAGGCATTTCAAAAATAGGTACCGATAGGCATTTCAGATATAGGTGCCGATAGGCATTTCAGATATAGTTGCCGATTGGCATTTTTAAAATAGGTGCCGATAGGCATTTCAGATATAGAAGCCGATAGGTATTTCAAATATAGGTGTGGATAGGCATTTCAGATATGGTTGCCGATAGGCATTTCAAATATAGGTGCTGATAGTCATTTCAGATGTAGTTTCCGATAGGCATTTCAAAAATAGGTTCCGATAGGCATTTCAGATATAGGTGCCGATAGGCATTTCAGATATAGTTGCCGATTGGCATTTTAAAAATAGGTGCCGATAGGCATTTCAGATATAGAAGCCGATAGGTATTTCAAATATAGGTGTTGATAGGCATTTCAGATATGGTTGCCGATAGGCATTTCAAATATAGGTGCTGATAGTCATTTCAGATGTAGTTTCCGATAGGCATTTCAAAAATAGGTTCCGATAGGCATTTCAGATATAGGTGCCGATAGGCATTTCAGATATACTTACCGATTGGCATTTTAAAAATAGGTGCCGATAGGCATTTTAGATGTAGTTTCCGATAGGCATTTCAAAAATAGGTGCCGATAGGCATTTCAGATATAGGTGCCGATAGGCATATCAGATATAGTTGCCGATAGGCATTTAAAATATATGTGCCGATAGGCATTTCAAATATAGGTGTCGACCGGCATTTCAGATATAAATGCCGAAAGTAATTTCAGATATAGGTGCCGATAGGCATTTCTGATGTGGTTGCCGATAGGCATTTCAAATATAGGTGTAATCTGTCTGTATAGATATACACTAGCTTAACCCCGATCTTTTTGGGTTAAGGGTAGCGCGGCCACCACCGAACGTTTGGCGTGTGGGATCTTGTCCGGGCCAGCTGTTCGGAGTTCAAGCCCGGACAGGTTCTAAAGTTTTTTGGTTCAGGATTGATAAATGAAATACATTTTTCGTTACTACTACGTAAAAAACAGTTGATTTATTTTCAGTAGATGAATCAACAGAAGAAAAAAACAGTGTGTAAACTCTAACCTTATTTTAGATTTATCATTTGAGCCATTCTCGACAGTCCCTTAAGTTAGATTTATCCTTCGAGCCATTCTCGGCAGGTTTCATGGGTCTTCTCCGATCAGCACTCCGCACAAACAAGTACCAAAAAAGCCCCTGCTGGTCGCTTTCCAGCAATTTTATATCGTTCTCGGCGGAGGTACAACGCGTCGAAAAACGCTGATGTTACTCTATTGTTTCGCGCGTCCACCGCCGAGACCGCGGTGTTACGGCGTGCTGAACCAGCAATTCCCACGGAACCTGGCCACACGTGTTCACATAGACCGTAGGCGTCCACTGAACTTATAGAGATCCAGTGGCGCGCCGAACTAGTGTGGCCGGTTTATTACATCCCTTCCCCCTTAAGAGAAAGCACTGCTCTGGAAGAGCAGGGCTTTCAAAAAAAAAAATAATTTTTTTTTCAACGTAATTTACTCTTTTTACCTCTCCAGGATGGCTCATTTTACGGATTTACGAAACTTCTCTAATAAAAAAAATATATATTACATTAAACCATTCTTAAACTACAAAAGACATACCATGAACATTCAAGACAATGATAAAGCTAATTAACCTATTTAAGAGAAGAGAGCTAGTGGAAAGGAGTCGCCTTTTCATGTCACCTGGAGCTCAACCTCGGGAGCAGTAGGATTTGGTTGTAACAATGTCCTAGAACTCAACCTCGGGACCACCTGGTGACACGGCATGACGAAGTCCCCCAGAGCTCTCATTACCAACCTTCTCTTCTCCAAAAAAAGAAAATAATAACTAATTAAACTATTTCTTAAAGGGAGAACCCACACATACGGCAGATTCTACATATCTATTGCCACACAAAAAAAATTCTTTTTCTTTTCTTTTTACTCTCTTTTCAAGTTATTTTAAAGGTTACCAATACTACGTGTGTGCTTTCCCTTTTCTTACTAAAACTAAGAATACAATCAATTTTTACGAGATTCTCACATATTAATGAACGACATTCTTGAAAAATAAAAATAATTATATATAAGGTATATTCGCACACTGGGTTCGAGTCTTTTTGACGTATCTATATTAATTGTTAAAAAAAAAATTTTTTTTTTCAAAGAGATTTAGGTCCATAGTTCATGAAATCGACCTGAGGGGTTCAGCAATATGAATTTTTATGGAGAGTGGAGACCAGTCCGTTCCAGTATTTTTGACTGGTCGGGGAAAGGTACTACTCCTCCTCTTCTATTTCATTAAAAAGTTAATGCAATCACAACCGTAATCACTCATAAATACATAGTTACCAAAACACTATAACTTCCAACTTCACTGTAGTTTGTTTGCTTTTTTTTTTTACTTCGTACTGCACTCGCGTGGTGTAACGTCTTTTTCTTCAGTGTATCGGATTGCTGTTGATCGGCTTCATGTGTTATTGCGATCGTCCCCCTGGTAGGTCGTTTCTTGTCCTGGACTTTGCTATTCTCTTTTTTTTTTCTCTTACGTCAATCATCATTCTCGGCGGTTTTTTGTGACATTAGTGAAACAGACAAACAAAAAGAAGTATCGTCATTAATACAAAACAGAATAAACACTAGGCAGTAAATACAAATACGCGGCAGATCCGCAACAAATACAAATTTCTATTCTATTCTAGGAGCTTATCTTAAAATCATCAAACATCCTTTCATGTCCGGGACCTGGGTTCGTGGGCCGACCTTCGCGTAATACCTCGTACTCGACCGTATCGGAGCAGATTAGTCACGGTGAATAATATTTCGGGGTCAAAATCGGTGTATTTGGTCAAAATCGGAAAAGTAACATCTAATCTGTTATCCGTCGCAGGAGTGCTACAATGAATTTCATTTTACGAATATCGCGTCCCCGCCCCCCTGAAACCCGGTCAATAAAAGGAATGTTTGCTGATATCTACTACAATAAAATTTTATTTTTGTGTTCCCAACCAACTTTGGTCCCTTGGGGCTGAGATAACTATTTGTGGATATATCTGATTCGACTCTTCAATTATGTCTTTTTGTTCTGAGTTCTCTTTGCCCTCACTTTGCACGTTGATTTGGGTCTCATTCGCTTCCCGGCTTACCTTGTGGTGACTATGGACGCTATACATGGTCACGCTGTCTAATAGAGCTCCGATTAATTTTACACTCCAACCAAAAATATCATACAACAATATCCCGTGAATAAGTGTGTCTACCACAAACTTTACCGTTTTTCCTATCATATACAACCCGATTAAGCTTGATGTTAGTCTCCCTATAAACGTCATCCATTCCCACATTGATCCCCATAATTTACTAACCCACGTCCTAAAAGTTTTTTCGTCTAATAAGTATTCGAAATTCGTCCCTTGACGATCGGTCGCGTAACCCGACATGCTCCTCGTTATTATCCCCGCTACTGCTTGTCGTTCTCCCGGTAAAAATATATGTTCTTGTAAATTCATCATATCTTCCTGACTATACAGCCCTCCCTTAAATAACTTACTTGGACTCACATAATGCCATTTATTATTATTATTTGGTTCTATCAACTGAGGTGACAATATCTCGTGTATACCATTAATTATTTTATACCACTTATTTTCTAATTTATACGCTGAATATAAAAACGGATTGCATCCAATTTCGGTTGCGAATTTTGGTATGATATGGTTCCTTGGTGTCATGAAATATGTTTTGTTGTCGTACAATACCGGAATTTCGTGATAACATTTGTTGGATTTTTGTAAAGATACTTCTACTGGTAAGCATTCTATGATATGAACCACCTCGCCATAATTAAAAGCTGTAAAACCCGGCTTTTGCATTTTTGCGTAAGCGAATTCCGCTGGGGACGTTATTGCTAAGGTTTGTAAATTTTTCAGGACTTGTTGTTCCAAAGTACAACGTTGTGAAACAACATCCGCATATAAGTTTGAAATTTGTGCTCTCAAATGACGTTCCACAAAAACTACCTTTGCATTTACATAAGCTGTTGGGTCCAAATTAAATACATTTGTTTTGTCGGCTTTAAAATAAAACAGCCCGCTTTCGGATGGTTTTACTATAAAAAAACTTAGGATGATCGGTTTCGTAGGCTGACTGTCCACAAATAAGTGTGGGCTTCGCAATAGGCATAGCAAATACTGTATCCCCTTCATTAACTGAATAAATTACTACATCTGAATCGGCATTAATGGGTTTAACTGGCGTGATTTTTCTAGCTTTACCTTCGTATAAAACTGAATACTTGGTTTTGGTGCATTGATGGCTGTCTACATGTTCCCAATACGAATGACCGTGCATAGAATCAATACAAAATTTGTCCTTGTACGGACAGGTTGTACCCTCTGATAAATAAATTTTATTATCGTTTGTGTTAATTTTAGCGTACCTTTCCTGTAGTGTAATCTCGATTGCCGCCTGTACTACCACGTTCCGCCAACTTCCTTTTTGATCCTCATAATAAGCTCCTTTACATGACCCATCAGTTTCCAACTGGCCTGCCATGACCACTGTTGAATGTGTCGTTCCATTCATTATTAATCCATCTATGTTCTTCCCGTAGAAATCTGCTAATGTGTTTATCTCGTGCATCCGTCTGCATCTCTCTTCTGTCATCGGGTGGATGTAGGTCATATACCCGTTTAAAACCACCGAACTGTGCGAATGCATTCCGCAATGAGTTATCATACGTTGTACATTGACTTTACACTGTACCACTTTCACCGTTTCAATATCTTTGATCTGCAGTAACTGAATTCTTTCAGTCGTTGTGACTACGTCCTCCGTCGGCGTATTACATTGTCCGATATCAGTCAAACTAAATGTCGTTATATTCATTTGGCGATTCTGGCAATCGTACGCTATGAGCGCATCAGTGGCCATCACCCACATAAACACTAATATTATTCTCTTCATCTTGAATACAAGTTTCAGTCCAACCGTTAAATGCCAATAAAAATTAATTCTTCCTTCCTGGGTTTTCCTTGAATTTCCTTTCCTTTTTGATTCTTTTACCTGGAAAGAAAACAAGAATGCAAAGATGTTCTTCGACCTTACTTATACTTGCTCGAGGCAAGTGTAAGAAACTCTACTTCGTCTTAAAAATTTTTCTTCTCAGCATTTAAATTCGTTTGGGCAAAACCCACGGATGATCGCTCACCCTTCCGTGGCTTCTGGTTTTGTATCGTGGTACTGTGGGACTTGGTATTTCATTTTTCTCTGCCTTTTCTTCGTCATTCTCTTCTCCGACCGGCGTTTCTTCCTCTTCATTTTGTTGTTCTAAGTCCTCGTCCCTCATCGATACCGGCGACCCTATCCAATGTTCTACTTCGTTTTCACCCACTTGGTCCTCGGGGTTTGCGTGTTCCTTATTCTCCTGTACTGCATCTTCAGTGTCCCACGGGAACCTGGGCTCGTTTATGAGCGGTTCCTGGCGATCGTCCACCTGTTCTTCCTCCAGTTCTTCTGGGTCATCATCCTCTTCCTTGTCTTCTTCCCGTTCGTGGAATTTTTTAAGTCTATTGACGTGCACCAGCTGTTCCTTCTTGCCCGTCAGATCTCGGATTCTGAATGTGACCGGTCCTTTTTGTCCGATGACTCTGAATGGTCCTATCCAGTGTTTTGCAAGTTTCTTGGATAACCCAATTTTCGTTCCAACATCTTCCAGATAAACTAGATCATCCACGGTAATCTCGACTGGTTTTGTTCTTTTATTATACTGACGCATCCTTTGTTCCGATGATTTCTTCAAATTCTGTCTAACGTTTTCAAATACTGTCTCTAGTCTAGCTGTTAACTCCGCTGCGTAATTATCTTCATAGTCGTAACATTTCCTCCTGGGTTGGAAAATCTCGTCGTTTGGTAGTCGCATATCTCTTCCATGGGTCAGAAAGTACGGTGTCTCCTTTGTTGACGTGTGAATGGATCCTCGGTAAGCCATGAGGAAATATGGCAACCATTCGTCCCAATTTCTCTGGGATGGTTCGATGTAATGTGCCAAGAAATCTTTTAACACTCTGTGAGTCCGCTCAATCATCCCGTTGCTCTGCGGGTGGTATGCAGTTGTTTGAATTTTATTAACGCCTAGGAGTTGACAAACTTCTCGCATCAGTTGTGACGTGAAATTAGTTCCTTGATCGGTGAGTAGCTTCTTAGGTGTTCCATGACGACATATAATTTTTGTTACCCATTCCTTGGCAACCGTTGAGGCCTTTTGGTCCGGCATAGGGATCGCTTCGATGTATTTGGTAAAATAATCTTGACATGTTAGTATATATTTATTACCATTATCTGTTGTCACTAGGGGTCCTACAATATCCATCGCCCATAATTCCATGGGTTCATTTATCTGACTGAATTGTTGAAGTGGCGCCCTTTTCCGATTTGGTGTTTTCCGTTGATTACAAACTGCGCAACTCTGCAAGTAGGTCTTCACATCTTTCGTCATGGTGGGCCACCATACATAACGATTCAATAATTTGAGGGTCTTTTCTATCCCTTGGTGTCCAACATAAGGTGGGTCATGATATTCGTAGATGAACTGATTCACTAGTTTCTTCGGGACTACCAATTGATCGTAATTGTTGTTATCTTCATTCCGTCTAAATAAAATCTCATCAGCGTCCAAATAATATTGGTCAGTTTCGCCGTCTTCCTCTACTTCATTGATCAATTTCCGGATATCCATATCCTTTCCTTGTTCCTGCTTTATGGTGTCACGATCCCACACTGGGAGATATGGTACCGTAGCATTTATAGTTGATATCGGTATTCTGCTTAAAGCATCCGCGTTGTTATGTTTTCTTCCCGGTCGATATATGATTTCATAGTCGTATTCGGACAGCAGCTGGGCCCATCGGGCTAATCTTGACGTCGGATCCTTCAGTGATACTAACCATTTCAATGATCTATGGTCCGTTATAACCGAAAATTTGTATCCGTATAGGTAGCATCTGAAGTGCTTGATGCCCCATACGACAGCTAGGCATTCCTGTTCCGTGACACTGTAATTTTTCTCAGCTCCGTTCAACTGCCGACTGGCGTACGCTATGGGTTTTTCGTTACCGTCCACATTCTGACTTAAGATGGCTCCTATGGCTGTGCCTGATGCATCCGTAGACAAGATGAAAGGTAAGTCGAAGTTCGGGTAACCCAGAACAGGTGGCTGACATAGTTTTTGTTTTAAGTACTGAAATGCTTTGTCCGTCTCTTCCGTCCACATATAATTTACTCCCTTTTTGGTTAGTTGCGTTAATGGTATAGCATGGTGTGCGAATTCTGAAATAAACCGTCTGTAAAAACCTACCAAACCCAAAAATCCTCTGACCTCTTTCACGTTTCTTGGAATCGGGTATTCTTCAACCACTTTTAGTTTGTCGGGATCCGGCTTAACTCCTTGTGACGAAATTAAGTGTCCTAAATATTTAGTTTCCAATTTCATAAGTTGACATTTCGACGGCTTCAGCTTAAGGTTAGCTTCTCGCAATCTCTGGAATACTGCCTCCAATCGGTCCAGGTGTGACTGAAAATCGCTACTAAAAATGATTATATCATCCAGATATACTAAACATTTCTCTCCAGTCAATCCCGACAGTACTGAGTACATTAGGCGTTGGAATGTACTTGGAGCGTTAGCCAAACCAAACGGGAGACGTTTGCACTCGTAATGTCCATCTGGTGTAGAAAAGGCTGTTTTCTCTTGATCCTCTGGCTGTACTTCCACTTGCCAATACCCGCTTGCCAAGTCCAAAGTCGAAAAGAACTTTGCATTGGACAATTGGTCCAGCGTTTCTTGAAGATTGGGGAGTGGAAAATAATCCCTTTTTGTAATTGCATTCAAAGCACGATAGTCGATGCACACTCTTATTTTATTTTCTCCCTCGGCTGCTTTTTTCGCCACCATTACGACGGGTGCTGACCATGGTGATTTAGATTCAGTGATCACGCCCTGTTTCAACATATCCGCCAATTGTGATTTAAGTTCTTGCCGTTGCGCATATGGTATACGATACGGTGCCTTCGTTATTGGAATATCAGACTCCGTAATTATCCTATGTTTTACGTTATGGGTGCATCCTAGTGCCGTGTTCTTTGTCATAAAAATATCCGAATATTTTCGTATCAATTGCTGTAGAATTGCTTTTTGATCATCGTTAACATGTTCCCACTCGAAATAGTCCCATATCTGTCCATCATCTGGTCTCATTCCTACTATATTTATGTTTGGCTCTCGATTATTACGTTCTGCGTTCCTATCAATGACTGCAATTATTGGCTCACTGTGCCCTATCGTTGTATTCTTCGGTATTTTGATTACTTCATTCGAAACATTCATCAAACAAATTGGTATCGTCCTCTCGGCTTTCGCTAATACTCGACCAACTAACAATCCATGTATTTTCACGTCGGCTGGTTCTATCAGAATATCCTGGTCCGGATCCTGGATACCTTGATCCACAGCAAGTAGACATTGGGTCCTGGGTGGGATCTCGAGTTGCTGTTTGAGTAGGATTGGACAGTGGCCAACTGTCGTATCCTCGTCGTTCATTATTAGTGGCCGCAACGATGTCGACGTATCCTCCTCCCAGTTCTCTTTGTCACTTGTTAAAACTTTTTCGTCAGCCGGTACTTCCTTATTGCTGCTTACTTCCGTTTCATCTATCAGAAACCTTACCATCTTTTTCTTTACTTCCCTCTGTCGTTCTTCTGGCTTCCTTGGCGCTATCAGTCTTTCATTTTTCATAAATTGTCTCGTCTCATTTTCCTTCTGTCCAACAGAAATTCCGCTAACAAACATTTCACTCTTGTAATAATCGTCGTCCTCTTCATCAGGTATGTACTTTGACAGTCCAAGGGGTCGTAGGTTATAAACTTCCCCTCGCACCATCAAAGTCTGGTTCCGGTAGTTTATGATGGCATCCAGGGAATCCAAAGCATCCCTCCCTAGCAGTCCGTCGGCCCGAAGCGGCAATGTATCTTGTACAACCACGCACTCACGCCGATGCCCGCCATTTCCAATTTGGAATTCGACTGTAGCAAATCCCAAATGGTGGAGTGGTGCTCCCGAAATTCCCTGAAGTACCGGATCTTGTCTCGATTGATGCAGTTCCCCTTCATGTCCTAATATCCAATTTTTTATTATGGTGACTGCCGATCCTGTATCAACCATTAGATTGACCCATTTGCCGTTCACTTGTATGTTCACTATGCAAGGGGCATCCTCCGGGATACCGAATGTCGAGTTCACTTTTTCTAATGTTCTTGGTGACCTCCGTCTCGGGGTGCAGACGTAGGTCTTGCGGTGTTTAAATTATTGTTAGTCCTGTACTGTCCGTCATTCTGAGATCTCCCATTTGAATTTTGTCGGCATTCTCGCGCCAAATGTCCTTCTCTACCACAGTTGAAGCATGTTGGCTGAAATCTGGGTTGTCCATCCGTTCTTGTTCTATCATTCTGGGATATTCTGTTTGGGTTTTGTCGGCATTCTCGCGCCAAATGTCCTTCTCTACCACAGCTGAAGCATTTTGGTTGGATTCTGAATTGTCCGTCCGTTCTTGCTCTGTCAATTCGGGATGTTCCGTCGGAATTCTGTCGACATTCTCGTGCTGTATGTCCTGCTCTACCACAGTTGAAGCATTTCAGCTGAAGTCTGGATTGACCATTCTGCCTGTCGTATTGTACCGTGTACGCGTCCTTCCTAAAGATTGGAGTCAACATCTCGCAACTGGACTCTACACCCAAAGCCAATTCAATTACTTGCTCAAATGTGCTTGAAGGATTTTTCTGCAAATCTACAATCATTAATCTTGCGACCTCCGGTGAGATTCCTTTTTGAAACTGCATGATTAGATCCTTTTCGTGCCGCTTTTGAACTGCATTCCTTTCTCCTGGCACCGTTGTATCAATGTAACTTAAATTTTCTTCCAAAAGCTGTCTCCCCACCACCTTCAATCTGGTGGCGAAGTCCTCAATCGATTCCCTAGGTTTCTGGCTACAACGTGTGAACTGTGTATACGCCTGTCCTGGTATCACCTTGCGTGTGTATCTCTTCACAAATGTTTTCTGGAAATCTTCAAATGTGCATTCCTCTGCTATCAGGGCTGGTTCACTTTCCAAAAATCTGAACGCATCTCCCGTCATCTGACATCTTGCAATCGCTAGGGTTTGGTCTTGTGTCCATGCGTCGATTCTCGCCCGTTGCGCAAGTTTAGCAAAAAATTCCCGTATATTCTCATAATGTTTTCCCGAAAATTGTGGTAACCCAACCAGTGATTGGCCTAACGTTCTCTCTGGCATTACGTAAACGGGTCTCGTTTGCGAAGTGCCCGGCATATTATTTGACTGCGCGTTTCCGGCCGTAATAGCCGTAGGGGGTACAGTATTAGGCATTTTTTTTTTTTTTTTTTTAAACTTTACAGACCAACAATAGACAACTTTCCGAAAGAATCAGTATAATTCAAATACACACGGCTTGCAATAGCTTTTCACAACCTAACATACGCAAATAATTTCCATCCTTAGATGGGGGAAAAAATGTCATGAGTTTACAACCGACATAGAATGCAATCAGATATAAATCATTATTATTATATATTTTTTTTTTTTCAGCGCGAGTATAATAACAACAAGCTGTATTTATTCCCCTTAACATTTCTTATACTGTAATTTGATACCCGTATAGCTACGTACTGTCAGATGCTTAATATAATAACAATAACATGTTTCTTTCATTAGCCAAATCAATTAATAATCGCAAATTTATAATTAAAGGTTGGGGTGATTTTAATATTGTTTAATTCGTGCGTAATTTTATTGGACTTTATTTTATACTTTAATTTCAAATAAATAATAATATCTTTATTTATGCAATAGAAGTTTTATTTAAGCTGTAGCTTGAACAAGAGAACTTTTAGAATAATTTAATTTTTGAAAAAAAAAAAAAATAATTTTACAGAAAAAATTAATAAATCGAAAAGGATTTCAAATTACATAATGAATACATTAATTATTGTGTAAGTATTTTGCAAATATAAAATGTACAGTTCGCACGATAATCGTTGACTTAAAATTAATAACAAATTTTTAATAAACTTGATGTGCAATCATTTAATTCTATCAATAAGTACTTGTTTTCTTTATCAATGTACTTTCTTTTGGACCGTGTGCTTAATAAAAGTTACAGTGGCGTGACAGGGAACACAAAAAAATTTTTACATTTATCGACATTATTACCGCATATCAAGATAAAGATTGGCGTTTCGTTTTACTGTACTATGATACTCAAACAAAAGTAACAATCCCTTGCCTTAAACTTCAGAACAAAATAACAAAATTATATATATTTTCACGTTTCTTACAAATTTGACCCATTTTAAATTTTATTTAATTTACACAATTATCTTTACTAAATTTTCTTTCATTTTGCCTGTGCAACGCAAATTTTTAACTATGAGATCCCACACCGTTGCCACCATTTTGTAATCTGTCTGTATAGATATACACTAGCTTAACCCCGATCTTTTTGGGTTAAGGGTAGCGCGGCCACCACCGAACGTTTGGCGTGTGGGATCTTGTCCGGGCCAGCTGTTCGGAGTTCAAGCCCGGACAGGTTCTAAAGTTTTTTGGTTCAGGATTGATAAATGAAATACATTTTTCGTTACTACTACGTAAAAAACAGTTGATTTATTTTCAGTAGATGAATCAACAGAAGAAAAAAACAGTGTGTAAACTCTAACCTTATTTTAGATTTATCCTTTGAGCCATTCTCGACAGTCCCTTAAGTTAGATTTATCCTTCGAGCCATTCTCGGCAGGTTTCATGGGTCTTCTCCGATCAGCACTCCGCACAAACAAGTACCAAAAAAGCCCCTGCTGGTCGCTTTCCAGCAATTTTATATCGTTCTCGGCGGAGGTACAACGCGTCGAAAAACGCTGATGTTACTCTATTGTTTCGCGCGTCCACCGCCGAGACCGCGGTGTTACGGCGTGCTGAACCAGCAATTCCCACGGAACCTGGCCACACGTGTTCACATAGACCGTAGGCGTCCACTGAACTTATAGAGATCCAGTGGCGCGCCGAACTAGTGTGGCCGGTTTATTACATAGGTGCTGATAGGCATTTCAGATGTAGTTTCCGATATGCATTTCAAAAATAGGTACCGATAGGCATTTCAGATATAGGTGCCGATAGGCATTTCAGATATAGTTGCCGATTGGCATTTTAAAAATAGGTGCCGATAGGCATTTCAGATATAGAAGCCGATAGGTATTTCAAATATAGGTGTGGATAGGCATTTCAAATATGGTTGCCGATAGGCATTTCAAATATAGGTGCTGATAGTCATTTCAGATGTAGTTTCCGATAGGCATTTCAAAAATAGGTTCCGATAGGCATTTCAGATATAGGTGCCGATAGGCATTTCAGATATACTTACCGATTGGCATTTTAAAAATAGGTGCCGATAGGCATTTTAGATGTAGTTTCCGATAGGCATTTCAAAAATAGGTGCCGATAGGCATTTCAGATATAGGTGCCGATAGGCATATCAGATATAGTTGCCGATAGGCATTTAAAATATATGTGCCGATAGGCATTTCAAATATAGGTGTCGACCGGCATTTCAGATATAAATGCCGAAAGGCATTTCAGATATAGGTGCCGATAGGCATTGCTGATGTGGTTGCCGATAGGCATTTCAAATATAGGTGCTGATAGGCATTTCAGATGTAGTTTCCGATAGGCATTTGAAAAATAGGTACCGATAGGCATTTCAGATATAGGTGCCGATAGGCATTTCAGATATAGTTGCCGATTGGCATTTTAAAAATAGGTGCCGATAGGCATTTCAGATATAGTAGCCGATAGGTATTTCAAATATAGGTGTGGATAGGCATTTCAGATTAGGTTGCCGATAGGCATTTCAAATATATGTGCTGATAGTCATTTCAGATGTAGTTTCCCATAGGCATTTCAAAAATAGGTTCCGATAGGCATTTCAGATATAGGTGCCGATAGGCATTTCAGATATACTTACCGATTGGCATTTTAAAAATAGGTGCCGATAGGCATTTTAGATGTAGTTTCCGATAGGCATTTCAAAAATAGGTGCCGATAGGCATTTCAGATATAGGTGCCGATAGGCATATCAGATATAGTTGCCGATAGGCATTTAAAATATATGTACCGATAGGCATTTCAAATATAGGTGTCGACCGGCATTTCAGATATAAATGCCGAAAGGCATTTCAGATATAGGTGCCGATAGGCATTTCTGATGTGGTTGCCGATAGGCATTTCAAATATAGGCGCTGATAGGCATTTCAGATGTAGTTTCCGATAGGTATTTCAAAAATAGGTACCGATAGGCATTTCAGATATAGGTGCCGATAGGCATTTCAGATATAGTTGCCGATTGGCATTTTAAAAATAGGTGCCGATAGGCATTTCAGATATAGAAGCCGATAGGTATTTCAAATATAGGTGTGGATAGGCATTTCAGATATGGTTGCCGATGGCATTTCAAATATAGGTGCTGATAGTAATTTCAGATGTAGTTTCCGATAGGCATTTCAAAAATAGGTTCCGATAGGCATTCCAGATATAGGTGCCGATAGGCATTTCAGATATACTTACCGATTGGCATTTTAAAAATAGGTGCCGATAGGCATTTTAGATGTAGTTTCCGATAGGCATTTCAAAAATAGGTGCCGATAGGCATTTCAGATATAGGTGCCGATAGGCATATCAGATATAGTTGCCGATAGGCATTTAAAATATATGTGCCGATAGGCATTTCAAATATAGGTGTCGACCGGCATTTCAGATATAAATGCCGAAAGGCATTTCAGATATAGATGCCGATAGGCATTTCTGATGTGGTTGCCGATAGGCATTTCAAATATAGGTGCTGATAGGCATTTCAGATGTAGTTTCCGATAGGCATTTCAAAAATAGGTACCGATAGGCATTTCAGATATAGGTGCCGATAGGCATTTCAGATATAGTTGCCGATTGGCATTTTAAAAATAGGTGCCGATAGGCATTTCAGATATAGAAGCCGATAGGTATTTCAAATATAGGTGTGGATAGGCATTTCAGATATGGTTGCCGATAGGCATTTCAAATATAGGTGCTGATAGTCATTTCAGATGTAGTTTCCGATAGGCATTTCAAAAATAGGTTCCGATAGGCATTTCAGATATAGGTGCCGATAGGCATTTCAGATATACTTACCGATTGGCATTTTAAAAATAGGTGCCGATAGGCATTTTAGATGTAGTTTCCGATAGGCATTTCAAAAATAGGTGCCGATAGGCATTTCAGATATATGTGCCGATAGGCATATCAGATATAGTTGCCGATAGGCATTTAAAATATATGTGCCGATAGGCATTTCAAATATAGGTGTCGACCGGCATTTCAGATATAAATGCCGAAAGGCATTTCAGTTATAGGTGCCGATAGGCATTTCTGATGTGGTTGCCGATAGGCATTTTAAATATAGGTGCTGATAGGCATTTCAGATGTAGTTTCCGATAGGCATTTCAAAAATAGGTACCGATAGGCATTTCAGATATAGGTGCCGATAGGCATTTCAGATATAGTTGCCGATTGGCATTTTAAAAATAGGTGCCGATAGGCATTTCAGATATAGAAGCCGATAGGTATTTGAAATATAGGTGTGGATAGGCATTTCAGATATGGTTGCCGATAGGCATTTCAAATATAGGTGCTGATAGTCATTTCAGATGTAGTTTCCGATAGGCATTTCAAAAATAGGTTCCGATAGGCATTTCAGATATAGGTGCCGATAGGCATTTCAGATATACTTACCGATTGGCATTTTAAAAATAGGTGCCGATAGGCATTTTAGATGTAGTTTCCGATAGGCATTTCAAAAATAGGTGCCGATAGGCATTTCAGATATAGGTGCCGATAGGCATATCAGATATAGTTGCCGATAGGCATTTGAAATATATGTGCCGATAGGCATTTCAAATATAGGTGTCGACCGGCATTTCAGATATAAATGCCGAAAGGCATTTCAGATATAGGTGCCGATAGGCATTTCTGATGTGGTTGCCGATAGGAATTTCAAATATAGGTGCTGATAGGCATTTCAGATGTAGTTTCCGATAGGCATTTCAAAAATAGGTACCGATAGGCATTTCAGATATAGGCGCCTATAGGCATTTCAGATATAGTTGCCGATTGGCATTTTAAAAATAGGTGCCGATAGGCATTTCAGATATAGAAGCCGATAGGTATTTCAAATATAGGTGTGGATAGGCATTTCAGATATGGTTGCCGATAGGTATTCAAATATAGGTGCTGATAGTCATTTCAGATGTAGTTTCCGATAGGCATTTCAAAAATGGGTTCCGATAGGCATTTCAGATATAAGTGCCGATAGGCATTTCAGATATACTTACCGATTGGCATTTTAAAAATAGGTGCCGATAGGCATTTTAGATGTAGTTTCCGATAGGCATTTCAAAAATAGGTGCCGATCGGCATTTCAGATATAGGTGCCGATAGGCATATCAGATATAGTTGCCGATAGGCATTTAAAATATATGTGCCGATAGGCATTTCAAATATAGGTGTCGACCGGCATTTCAGATATAAATGCCGAAAGGCATTTCAGATATAGGTGCCGATAGGCATTTCTGATGTGGTTGCCGATAGGCATTTCAAATATAGGTGCTGATAGGCATTTCAGATGTAGTTTCCGATAGGCATTTCAAAAATAGGTACCGATAGGCATTTCAGATATAGGTGCCGATAGGCATTTCAGATATAGTTGCCGATTGGCATTTTAAAAATAGGTGCCGATAGGCATTTCAGATATAGAAGCCGATAGGTATTTCAAATATAGGTGTGGATAGGCATTTCAGATATGGTTGCCGATAGGCATTTCAAATATAGGTGCTGATAGTCATTTCAGATGTAGTTTCCGATAGGCATTTCAAAAATAGGTTCCGATAGGCATTTCAGATATAGGTTCCGATAGGCATTTCAGATATACTTACCGATTGGCATTTTAAAAATAGGTGCCGATAGGCATTTTAGATGTAGTTTCCGATAGGCATTTCAAAAATAGGTGCCGATAGGCATTTCAGATATAGGTGCCGATAGGCATATCAGATATAGTTGCCGATAGGCATTTAAAATATATGTGCCGATAGGCATTTTAAATATAGGTGTCGACCGGCATTTCAGATATAAATGCTGAAAGGCATTTCAGATATAGGTGCCGATAGGCATTTCTGATGTGGTTGCCGATAGGCATTTCAAATATAGGTGCTGATAGGCATTTCAGATGTAGTTTCCGATAGGCATTTCAAAAATAGGTACCGATAGGCATTTCAGATATAGGTGCCGATAGGCATTACAGATATAATTGTCGATTGGCATTTTAAAAATAGGTGCCGATAGGCATTTCAGATATAGAAGCCGATAGGTATTTCAAATATAGGTGTGGATAGGCATTTCAGATATGGTTGCTGATAGGCATTTCAAATATAGGTGCTGATAGTCATTTCAGATGTAGTTTCCGATAGGCATTTCAAAAATAGGTTCCGATAGGCATTTCAGATATAGGTGCCGATAGGCATTTCAGATATACTTACCGATTGGCATTTTAAAAATAGGTGCCGATAGGCATTTTAGATGTAGTTTCCGATAAGCATTTCAAAAATAGGTGCCGATAGGCATTTCAGATATAGGTGCCGATAGGCATATCAGATATAGTTGCCGATAGGCATTTAAAATATATGTGCCGATAGGCATTTCAAATATAGGTGTCGACCGGCATTTCAGATATAAATGCCGAAAGGCATTTCAGATATAGGTGCCGATAGGCATTTCTGATGTGGTTGCCGATAGGCATTTCAAATATAGGTGCTGATAGGCATTTCAGATGTAGTTTCCGATAGGCATTTCAAAAATAGGTACCGATAGGCATTTCAGATATAGGTGCCGATAGGCATTTCAGATATAGTTGCCGATTGGCATTTAAAAAATAGGTGCCGATAGGCATTTCAGATATAGAAGCCGATAGGTATTTCAAATATAGGTGTGGATAGGCATTTCAGATATGGTTGCCGATAGGTATTCAAATATAGGTGCTGATAGTCATTTCAGATGTAGTTTCCGATAGGCATTTCAAAAATGTGTTCCGATAGGCATTTCAGATATAAGTGCCGATAGGCATTTCAGATATACTTACCGATTGGCATTTTAAAAATAGGTGCTGATAGGCGTTTTAGATGTAGTTTCCGATAGGCATTTCAAAAATAGGTGCCGATAGGCATTTCAGATATAGGTGCCGATAGGCATATCAGATATAGGTGCCGATAGGCATATCAGATATAGTTGCCGATAGGCATTTAAAATATATGTGCCGATAGGCATTTCAAATATAGGTGTCGACCGGCATTTCAGATATAAACGCCGAAAGGCATTTCAGATATAGGTGCCGATAGGCATTTCAAATATAGGTGCTGATAGGCATTTCAGATGTAGTTTCCGATAGGCATTTCAAAAATAGGTACCGATAGGCATTTCAGATATAGGTGCCGATAGGCATTTCAGATATAGTTGCCGATTGGCATTTTAAAAATAGGTGCCGATAGGCATTTCAGATATAGAAGCCGATAGGTATTTCAAATATAGGTGTGGATAGGCATTTCAGATATGGTTGCCGATAGGCATTTCTAATATAGGTGCTGATAGTCATTTCAGATGTAGTTTCCGATAGGCATTTCAAAAATAGGTTCCGATAGGCATTTCAGATATAGGTGCCGATAGGCATTTCAGATATACTTACCGATTGGCATTTTAAAAATAGGTGCCGATAGGCATTTTAGATGTAGTTTCCGATAGGCATTTCAAAAATAGGTGCCGATAGGCATTTCAGATATAGGTGCCGGTAGGCATATCAGATATAGTTGCCGATAGGCATTTAAAATATATGTGCCGATAGGCATTTCAAATATAGGTGTCGACCGGCATTTCAGATATAAATGCCGAAAGGCATTTCAGATATAGGTGCCGATAGGCATTGCTGATGTGGTTGCCGATAGGCATTTCAAATATAGGTGCTGATAGGCATTTCAGATGTAGTTTCCGATAGGCATTTCAAAAATAGGTACCGATAGGCATTTCAGATATAGGTGCCGATAGGCATTTCAGATATAGTTGCCGATTGGCATTTTAAAAATAGGTGCCGATAGGCATTTCAGATATAGAAGCCGATAGGTATTTCAAATATAGGTGTGGATAGGCATTTCAGATATGGTTGCCGATAGGCATTTCAAATATAGGTGCTGATAGTCATTTCAGATGTAGTTTCCGATAGGCATTTCAAAAATAGGTTCCGATAGGCATTTCAGATATAGGTGCCGATAGGCATTTCAGATATACTTACCGATTGGCATTTTGAAAATAGGAGCCGATAGGCATTTTAGATGTAGTTTCCGATAGGCATTTCAAAAATAGGTGCCGATAGGCATTTCAGATATAGGTGCCGATAGGCATATCAGATATAGTTGCCGATAGGCATTTAAAATATATGTGCCGATAGGCATTTCAAATATAGGTGTCGACCGGCATTTCAGATATAAATGCCGAAAGGCATTTCAGACATAGGTGCCGATAGGCATTTCTGATGTGGTTGCCGATAGGCATTTCAAATTTAGGTGCTGATAGGCATTTCAGATGTAGTTTCCGATAGGCATTTCAAAAATAGGTACCGATAGGCATTTCAGATATAGGTGCCGATAGGCATTTCAGATATAGTTGCCGATTGGCATTTTAAAAATAGGTGCCGATAGGCATTTCAGATATAGAAGCCGATAGGTATTTCAAATATAGGTGTGGATAGGCATTTCAGATATGGTTGCCGATAGGCATTTCAAATATAGGTGCTGATAGTCATTTCAGATGTAGTTTCCGATAGGCATTTCAAAAATAGGTTCCGATAGGCATTTCAGATATAGGTGCAGATAGGCATTTCAGATATACTTACCGATTGGCATTTTAAAAATAGGTGCCGATAGGCATTTTAGATGTAGTTTCCGATAGGCATTTCAAAAATAGGTGCCGATAGGCATTTTAGATATAGGTGCCGATAGGCATATCAGATATAGTTGCCGATAGGCATTTATAATATATGTGCCGATAGGCATTCCAAATATAGGTGTCGACCGGCATTTCAGATATAAATGCCGAAAGGCATTTCAGATATAGGTGCCGATAAGCATTTCTGATGTGGTTGCCGATAGGCATTTCAAATATAGGTGCTGATAGGCATTTCAGATGTAGTTTCCGATAGGCATTTCAAAAATAGGTACCGATAGGCATTTCAGATATAGGTGCCGATAGGCATTTCAGATATAGTTGCCGATTGGCATTTTAAAAATAGGTGCCGATAGGCATTTCAGATATAGAAGCCGATAGGTATTTCAAATATAGGTGTGGATAGGCATTTCAGATATGGTTGCCGATAGGCATTTGAAATATAGGTGCTGATAGTCATTTCAGATGTAGTTTCCGATAGACATTTAAAAAATAGGTTCCGATAGGCATTTCAGATATAGGTGCCGATAGGCATTTCAGATATACTTACCGATTGGCATTTTTAAAATAGGTGCCGATAGGCAATTTAGATGTAGTTTCCGATAGGCATTTCAAAAAAAGGTGCCGATAGGCATTTCAGATATAGGTGCCGATAGGCATATCAGATATAGTTGCCGATAGGCATTTTAAATATATGTGCCGATAGGCATTTCAAATATAGGTGTCGACCGGCATTTCAGATATAAATGCCGAAAGGCATTTCAGATATAGGTGCCGATAGGCATTTCTGATGTGGTTGCCGATAGGCATTTCAAATATAGGTGCTGATAGGCATTTCAGATGTAGTTTCCGATAGGCATTTCAAAAATAGGTACCGATAGGCATTTCAGATATAGGTGCCGATAGGCATTTCAGATATAGTTGCCGATTGGCATTTTAAAAATAGGTGCCGATAGGCATTTCAGATATAGAAGCCGATAGGTATTTCAAATATAGGTGTGGATAGGCATTTCAGATATGGTTGCCGATAGGCATTTCAAATATAGGTGCTGATAGTCATTTCAGATGTAGTTTCCGATAGGCATTTCAAAAATAGGTTCCGATAGGCATTTCAGATATAGGTGCAGATAGGCATTTCAGATATACTTACCGATTGGCATTTTAAAAATAGGTGCCGATAGGCATTTTAGATGTAGTTTCCGATAGGCATTTCAAAAATAGGTGCCGATAGGCATTTCAGATATAGGTGCCGATAGGCATATCAGATATAGTTGCCGATAGGCATTTAAAATATATGTGCCGATAGGCATTTCAAATATAGGTGTCGACCGGCATTTCAGATATAAATGCCGAAAGGCATTTCAGATATAGGTGCCGATAAGCATTTCTGATGTGGTTGCCGATAGGCATTTCAAATATAGGTGCTGATAGGCATTTCAGATGTAGTTTCCGATAGGCATTTCAAAAATAGGTACCGATAGGCATTTCAGATATAGGTGCCGATAGGCATTTCAGATATAGTTGCCGATTGGCATTTTAAAAATAGGTGCCGATAGGCATTTCAGATATAGAAGCCGATAGGTATTTCAAATATAGGTGTGGATAGGCATTTCAGATATGGTTGCCGATAGGCATTTCAAATATAGGTGCTGATAGTCATTTCAGATGTAGTTTCCGATAGGCATTTCAAAAATAGGTTCCGATAGGCATTTCAGATATAGGTGCCGATAGGCATTTCAGATATACTTACCGATTGGCATTTTTAAAATAGGTGCCGATAGGCAATTTAGATGTAGTTTCCGATAGGCATTTCAAAAATAGGTGCCGATAGGCATTTCAGATATAGGTGCCGATAGGCATATCAGATATAGTTGCCGATAGGCATTTTAAATATATGTGCCGATAGGCATTTCAAATATAGGTGTCGACCGGCATTTCAGATATAAATGCCGAAAGGCATTTCAGATATAGGTGCCGATAGGCATTTCTGATGTGGTTGCCGATAGGCATTTCAAATATAGGTGCTGATAGGCATTTCAGATGTAGTTTCCGATAGGCATTTCAAAAATAGGTACCGATAGGCATTTCAGATATAGGTGCCGATAGGCATTTCAGATATAGTTGCCGATTGGCATTTTAAAAATAGGTGCCGATAGGCATTTCAGATATAGAAGCCGATAAGTATTTCAAATATAGGTGTGGATAGACATTTCAGATATGGTTGCCGATAGGCATTTCAAATATAGGTGCTGATAGTCATTTCAGATGTGGTTTCCGATAGGCATTTCAAAAATAGGTTCCGATAGGCATTTCAGATATAGGTGCCGATAGGCATTTCAGATATACTTACCGATTGGCATTTTAAAAATAGGTGCCGATAGGCATTTTAGATGTAGTTTCCGATAGGCATTTCAAAAATAGGTGCCGATAGGCATTTCAGATATAGGTGCCGATAGGCATATCAGATATAGTTGCCGATAGGCATTTAAAATATATGTGCCGATAGGCATTTCAAATATAGGTGTCGACCGGCATTTCAGATATAAATGCCGAAAGGCATTTCAGATATAGGTGCCGATAGGCATTTCTGATGTGGTTGCCGATAGGCATTTCAAATATAGGTGCTGATAGGCATTTCAGATGTAGTTTCCGATAGGCATTTCAAAAATAGGTACCGATAGGCATTTCAGATATAGGTGCCGATAGGCATTTCAGATATAGTTGCCGATTGGCATTTTAAAAATAGGTGCCGATAGGCATTTCAGATATAGAAGCCGATAGGTATTTCAAATATAGGTATGGATAGGCATTTCAGATATGGTTGCCGATAGGCATTTCAAATATAGGTGCTGATAGTCATTTCAGATGTAGTTTCAGATAGGCATTTCAAAAATAGGTTCCGATAGGCATTTCAGATATAGGTGCCGATAGGCATTTCAGATATACTTACCGATTGGCATTTTAAAAATAGGTGCCGATAGGCATTTTAGATGTAGTTTCCGATAGGCATTTCAAAAATAGGTGCTGATAGGCATTTCAGATATAGGTGCCGATAGGCATTTTAGATATAGTTGCCGACAGGCATTTAAAATATATGTGCCGATAGGCATTTCAAATATAGGTGTCGACCGGCATTTCAGATATAAATGCCGAAAGGCATTTCAGATATATTTGCCGATAGGCATTTCTGATGTGGTTGCCGATAGGCATTTCAAATATAGGTGCTGATAGGCATTTCAGATGTAGTTTCCGATAGGCATTTCAAAAATAGGTACCGATAGGCATTTCAGATTTAGGTGCCGATAGGCATTTCAGATATAGTTGCCGATTGGCATTTTAAAAATAGGTGCCGATAGGCATTTCAGATATAGAAGCCGATAGGTATTTCAAATATAGGTGTGGATAGGCATTTCAGATATGGTTGCCGATAGGCATTTCAAATATAGGTGCTGATAGTCATTTCAGATGTAGTTTCCGATAGGCATTTCAAAAATAGGTTCCGATAGGCATTTCAGATATAGGTGCCGATAGGCATTTCAGATATACTTACCGATTGGCATTTTAAAAATAGGTGCCGATAGGCATTTTAGATGTAGTTTCCGATAGGCATTTCAAAAATAGGTGCCGATAGGCATTTCAGATATAGGTGCCGATAGGCATATCAGATATAGTTGCCGATAGGCATTTAAAATATATGTGCCGATAGGCATTTCAAATATAAGTGTCGACCGGCATTTCAGATATAAATGCCGAAAGGCATTTCAGATATAGGTGCCGATAGGCATTTCTGATGTGGTTGCCGATAGGCATTTCAAATATAGGTGCTGATAGGCATTTCAGATGTAGTTTCCGATAGGCATTTCAAAAGTAGGTACCGATAGGCATTTCAGATATAGGTGCCGATAGGCATTTCAGATATAGTTGCCGATTGGCATTTTAAAAATAGGTGCCGATAGGCATTTCAGATATAGAAGCCGATAGGTATTTCAAATATAGGTGTGGATAGGCATTTCAGATATGGTTGCCGATAGGCATTTCAAATATAGGTGCTGATAGTCATTTCAGATGTAGTTTCCGATAGGCATTTCAAAAATAGGTTCCGATAGGCATTTCAGATATAGGTGCCGATAGGCATTTCAGATATACTTACCGATTGGCATTTTAAAAATAGGTGCCGATAGGCATTTTAGATGTAGTTTCCGATAGGCATTTCAAAAATAGGTGCCGATAGGCATTTCAGATATAGGTGCCGATAGGCATATCAGATATAGTTGCCGATAGGCATTTAAAATATATGTGCCGATAGGCATTTCAGATATAGAAGCCGATAGGTATTTCAAATATAGGTGTGGATAGGCATTTCAGATATGGTTGCCGATAGGCATTTCAAATATAGGTGCTGATAGTCATTTCAGATGTAGTTTCCGATAGGCATTTCAAAAATAGGTTCCGATAGGCATTTCAGATATAGGTGCCGATAGGCATTTCACATATACTTACCGATTGGCATTTTAAAAATAGGTGCCGATAGGCATTTTAGATGTAGTTTCCGATAGGCATTTCAAAAATAGGTGCCGATAGGCATTTCAGATATAGGTGCCGATAGGCATTTCTGATGTGGTTGCCGATAGGCATTTCAAATATAGGTTCTGATAGGCATTTCAGATGTAGTTTCCGATAGGCATTTCAAAAATAGGTACCGATAGGCATTTCAGATATAGGTGCCAATAGGCATTTCAGATATAGTTGCCGATTGGCATTTTAAAAATAGGTGCCGATAGGCATTTCAGATATAGAAGCCGATAGGTATTTCAAATATAGGTGTGGATAGGCATTTCAGATATGGTTGCCGATAGGCATTTCAAATATAGGTGCTGATAGTCATTTCAGATGTAGTTTCCGATAGGCATTTCAAAAATAGGTTCCGATAGGCATTTCAGATATAGGTGCCGATAGGCATTTCAGATATACTTACCGATTGGCATTTTAAAAATAGGTGCCGATAGGCATTTTAGATGTAGTTTCCGATAGGCATTTCAAAAATAGGTGCCGATAGGCATTTCAGATATAGGTGCCGATAGGCATATCAGATATAGTTGCCGATAGGCATTTAAAATATATGTGCCGATAGGCATTTCAAATATAGGTGTCGACCGGCATTTCAGATATAAATGCCGAAAGGCATTTCAGATATAGGTGCCGATAGGCATTTCTGATGTGGTTGCCGATAGGCATTTCAAATATAGGTGCTGATAGGCATTTCAGATGTAGTTTCCGATAGGCATTTCAAAAATAGGTACCGATAAGCATTTCAGATATAGGTGCCGATAGGCATTTCAGATATAGTTGCCGATTGGCATTTTAAAAATAGGTGCCGATAGGCATTTCAGATATAGAAGCCGATAGGTATTTCAAATATAGGTGTGGATAGGCATTTCAGATATGGTTGCCGATAGGCATTTCAAATATAGGTGCTGATAGTCATTTCAGATGTAGTTTCCGATAGGCATTTCAAAAATAGGTCCTGATAGGCATTTCAGATATAGGTGCCGATAGGCATTTCAGACATACTTACCGATTGGCATTTTTATAAATAGGTGCCGATAGGCATTTTAGATGTAGTTTCCGATAGGCATTTCAAAAATAGGTGCCGATAGGCATTTCAGATATAGGCGCCGATAGGCATATCAGATATAGTTGCTGATAGGCATTTGAAATATATGTGCCGATAGGCATTTCAAATATAGGTGTCGACCGGCATTTCAGATATAATTGCCGAAAGGCATTTCAGATATAGGTGCCGATAGGCATTTCTGATGTGGTTGCCGATAGGCATTTCAAATATAGGTGCTGATAGGCATTTCAGATGTAGTTTCCGATAGGCATTTCAAAAATAGGTACCGATAGGCATTTCAGATATAGGTGCCGATAGGCATTTAAGATATAGTTGCCGATTAGCATTTTAAAAATAGGTGCCGATAGGCATTTCAGATATAGAAGCCGATAGGTATTTCAAATATAGGTGTGGATAGGCATTTCAGATATAGTTGCCGATAGGCATTTCAAATATAGGTGCTGATAGTCAATTCAGATGTAGTTTCCGATAGGCATTTCAAAAATAGGTTCCGATAGGCATTTCAGATATAGGTGCCGATAGGCATTTCAGATATACTTACCGATTGGCATTTTAAAAATAGGTGCCGATAGGCATTTCAGATATAGGTGCCGATAGGCATATCGGATATAGTTGCCGATAGGCATTTAAAATATATGTGTCGATAGGCATTTCAAATATAGGTGTCGACCGGCATTTCAGATATAAATGCCGAAAGGCATTTCAGATATAGGTGCCGATAGGCATTTCTGATGTGGTTGCCGATAGGCATTTCAAATATAGGTGCTGATAGGCATTTCAGATGTAGTTTCCGATAGGCATTTCAAAAATAGGTACCGATAGGCATTTCAGATATAGGTGCCGATAGGCATTTCAGATATAGTTGCTGATTGGCATTTTAAAAATAGGTGCCGATAGGCATTTCAGATATAGAAGCCGATAGGTATTTCAAATATAGGTGTGAATAGGCATTTCAGATATGATGCCGATAGGCATTTCAAATATAGGTGCTGATAGTCATTTCAGATGTAGTTTCCGATAGGCATTTCAAAAATAGGTTCCGATAGGCATTTCAGATATAGGTGCCGATAGGCATTTCAGATATACTTACCGATTGGCATTTTAAAAATAGGTGCCGATAGGCATTTTAGATGTAGTTTCCGATAGGCATTTCAAAAATAGGTGCCGATAGGCATTTCAGATATAGGTGCCTATAGGCATATCAGATATAGTTGCCGATAGGCATTTAAAATATATGTGCCGATAGGCATTTCAAATATAGGTGTCGACCGGCATTTCAGATATAAATGCCGAAAGGCATTTCAGATATAGGTGCCGATAGGCATTTCTGATGTGGTTGCCGATAGGCATTTCAAATATAGGTGCTGATAGGCATTTCAGATGTAGTTTCCGGTAGGCATTTCAAAAATAGGTACCGATAGGCATTTCAGATATAGGTGCCGATAGGCATTTCAGATATAGTTGCCGATTGGCATTTTAAAAATAGGTGCCGATAGGAATTTTAGATATAGAAGCCGATAGGTATTTCAAATATAGGTGTGGATAGGCATTTCAGATATGGTTGCCGATAGGCATTTCAAATATAGGTGCTGATAGTCATTTCAGATGTAGTTTCCGATAGGCATTTCAAAAATAGGTTCCGATAGGCATTTCAGATATAGGTGCCGATAGGCATTTCAGATATACTTACCGATTGGCATTTTAAAAATAGGTGCCGATAGGCATTTTAGATGTAGTTTCCGATAGGCATTTCAAAAATAGGTGCCGATAGGCATTTCAGATATAGGTGCCTATAGGCATATCAGATATAGTTGCCGATAGGCATTTAAAATATATGTGCCGATAGGCATTTCAAATATAGGTGTCGACCGGCATTTCAGATATAAATGCCGAAAGGCATTTCAGATATAGGTGCCGATAGGCATTTCTGATGTGGTTGCCGATAGGCATTTCAAATATAGGTGCAGATAGGCATTTCAGATGTAGTTTCCGGTAGGCATTTCAAAAATAGGTACCGATAGGCATTTCAGATATAGGTGCCGATAGGCATTTCAGATATAGTTGCCGATTGGCATTTTAAAAATAGGTGCCGATAGGAATTTTAGATATAGAAGCCGATAGGTATTTCAAATATAGGTGTGGATAGGCATTTCAGATATGGTTGCCGATAGGCATTTCAAATATAGGTGCTGATAGTCATTTCAGATGTAGTTTCCGATAGGCATTTCAAAAATAGGTTCCGATAGGCATTTCAGATATAGGTGCCGATAGGCATTTCAGATATACTTACCGATTGGCATTTTAAAAATAGGTGCCGATAGGCATTTTAGATGTAGTTTCCGATAGGCATTTCAAAAATAGGTGCCGATAGGCATTTCAGATATAGGTGCCGATAGGCATATCAGATATAGTTGCCGATAGGCATTTAAAATATATGTGCCGATAGGCATTTCAAATATAAGTGTCGACCGGCATTTCAGATATAAATGCCGAAAGGCATTTCAGATATAGGTGCCGATAGGCATTTCTGATGTGGTTGCCGATAGGCATTTCAAATATAGGTGCTGATAGTCATTTCAGATGTAGTTTCCGATAGGCATTTCAAAAATAGGTTCCGATAGGCATTTCAGATATAGGTGCCGATAGGCATTTCAAATATACTTACCGATTGGCATTTTAAAAATAGGTGCCGATAGGCATTTTAGATGTAGTTTCCGATAGGCATTTCAAAAATAGGTGCCGATAGGCATTTCAGATATAGGTGCCGATAGGCATATCAGATATAGTTGCCGATAGGCATTTAAAATACATGTGCCGATAGGCATTTCAAATATAGGTGTCGACCGGCATTTCAGATATAAATGCCGAAAGGCATTTCAGATATAGGTGCTGATAGGCATTTCTGATGTGGTTGCCGATAGGCATTTCAAATATAGGTGCTGATAGGCATTTCAGATGGAGTTTCCGATAGGCATTTCAAAAATAGGTACCGATAGGCATTTCAGATATAGGTGCCGATAGGCATTTCAGATATAGTTGCCGATTGGCATTTTAAAAATAGGTGCCGATAGGCATTTGTGATATAGAAGCCGATAGGTATTTCAAATATAGGTGTGAATAGGCATTTCAGATATGGTTGCCGATAGGCATTTTAAATATAGGTGCTGATAGTCATTTCAGATGTAGTTTCCGATAGGCATTTCAAAAATAGGTTCGGATGGGCATTTCAGATATAGGTGCCGATAGGCATTTCAGATATACTTACCGATTGGCATTTTAAAAATAGGTGCCGATAGGCATTTTAGATGTAGTTTCCGATAGGCATTTCAAAAATAGGTGCCGATAGGCATTTCAGATATAGGTGCCGATAGGCATATCAGATATAGTTGCCGATATGCATTTAAAATATATGTGCCGATAGGCATTTCAAATATAGGTGTCGACCGGCATTTCAATTATAGGTGCCGATAGGCATTTCTGATGTGGTTGCCGATAGGCATTTCAAATATAGGTGCTGATAGGCATTTCAGATGTAGTTTCCGATAGGCATTTCAAAAATAGGTACCGATAGGCATTTCAGATATAGGTGCCGATAGGCATTTAAGATATAGTTGCCGATTGGCATTTTAAAAATAGGTGCCGATAGGCATTTCAGATATAGAAGCCGATAGGTATTTCAAATATAGGTGTGGATAGGCATTTCAGATATAGTTGCCGATAGGCATTTCAAATATAGGTACTGATAGTCATTTCAGATGTAGTTTCCGATAGGCATTTCAAAAATAGGTTCCGATAGGCATTTCAGATATAGGTGCCGATAGGCATTTCAGATATACTTACCGATTGGCATTTTAAAAATAGGTGCCGATAGGCATTTCAGATATAGGTGCCGATAGGCATATCAGATATAGTTGCCGATAGGCATTTAAAATATATGTGCCGATAGGCATTTCAAATATAGGTGTCGACCGGCATTTCAGATATAAACGCCGAAAGGCATTTCAGATATAGGTGCCGATAGGCATTTCTGATGTGGTTGCCGATAGGCATTTCAAATATAGGTGCTGATAGGCATTTCAGATGTAGTTTCCGATAGGCATTTCAAAAATAGGTACCGATAGGCATTTCAGATATAGGTGCCGATAGGCATTTCAGATATAGTTGCCGATTGGCATTTTAAAAATAGGTGCCGATAGGCATTTCAGATATAGAAGCCGATAGGTATTTCAAATATAGGTGTGAATAGGCATTTCAGATATGATTGCCGATAGGCATTTCAAATATAGGTGCTGATAGTCATTTCAGATGTAGTTTCCGATAGGCATTTCAAAAATAGGTTTCGATAGGCATTTCAGATATAGGTGAGGATAGGCATTTCAGATATACTTACCGATTGGCATTTTAAAAATAGGTGCCGATAGGCATTTTAGATGTAGTTTCCGATAGGCATTTCAAAAATAGGTGCCGATAGGCATTTCAGATATAGGTGCCTATAGGCATATCAGATATAGTTGCCGATAGGCATTTAAAATATATGTGCCGATAGGCATTTCAAATATAGGTGTCGACCGGCATTTCAGATATAAATGCCGAAAGGCATTTCAGATATAGGTGCCGATAGGCATTTCTGATGTGGTTGCCGATAGGCATTTCAAATATAGGTGCAGATAGGCATTTCAGATGTAGTTTCCGGTAGGCATTTCAAAAATAGGTACCGATAGGCATTTCAGATATAGGTGCCGATAGGCATTTCAGATATAGTTGCCGATTGGCATTTTAAAAATAGGTGCCGATAGGCATTTTAGATGTAGTTTCCGATAGGCATTTCAAAAATAGGTGCCGATAGGCATTTCAGATATAGGTGCCGATAGGCATATCAGATATAGTTGCCGATAGGCATTTAAAATATATGTGCCGATAGGCATTTCAAATATAGGTGTCGACCGGCATTTCAAATATAAAGGCCGAAAGGCATTTCAGATATAGGTGCTGATAGGCATTTCTGATGTGGTTGCCGATAGGCATTTCAAATATAGGTGCTGATAGGCATTTCAGATGGAGTTTCCGATAGGCATTTCAAAAATAGGTACCGATAGGCATTTCAGATATAGGTGCCGATAGGCATTTCAGATATAGTTGCCGATTGGCATTTTAAAAATAGGTGCCGATAGGCATTTCAGATATAGAAGCCGATAGGTATTTCAAATATAGGTGTGAATAGGCATTTCAGATATGGTTGCCGATAGGCATTTTAAATATAGGTGCTGATAGTCATTTCAGATGTAGTTTCCGATAGGCATTTCAAAAATAGGTTCGGATGGGCATTTCAGATATAGGTGCCGATAGGCATTTCAGATATACTTTCCGATTGGCATTTTAAAAATAGGTGCCGATAGGCATTTTAGATGTAGTTTCCTATAGGCATTTCAAAAATAGGTGCCGATAGGCATTTCAGATATAGGTGCCGATAGGCATATCAGATATAGTTGCCGATAGGCATTTAAAATATATGTGCCGATAAGGCATTTCAAATATAGGTGTCGACCGGCATTTCAGATATAAATGCCGAAAGGCATTTCAGATATAGGTGCCGATAGGCATTTCTGATGTGGTTGCCGATAGGCATTTCAAATATAGGTGCTGACATGCATTTCAGATGTAGTTTCCGATAGGCATTTCAAAAATAGGAACCGATAGGCATTTCAGATATAGGTGCCGATAGGCATTTCAGATATAGTTGCCGATTGGCATTTTAAAAATAGATGCCGATAGGCATTTCAGATATAGAAGCCGATAGGTATTTCAAATATAGGTGTGGATAGGCATTTCAGATATGGTTGCCGATAGGCATTTCAAATATAGGTGCTGATAGTCATTTCAGATGTAGTTTCCGATAGGCATTTCAAAAATTGGTTCCGATAGGCATTTCAGATATAGGTGCCGATAGGCATTTCAGATATACTTACCGATTGGCATTTTTTAAATAGGTGCCGATAGGCATTTTAGATGTAGTTTCCGATAGGCATTTCAAAAATAGGTGCCGATAGGCATTTCAGATATAGGCGCCGATAGGCATATCAGATATAGTTGCTGATAGGCATTTAAAATATATGTGCCGATAGGCATTTCAAATATAGGTGTCGACCGGCATTTCAGATATAATTGCCGAAAAGCATTTCAGATATAGGTGCCGATAGGCATTTCTGATGTGGTTGCCGATAGGCATTTCAAATATAGGTGCTGATAGGCATTTCAGATGTAGTTTCCGATAGGCATTTCAAAAATAGGTACCGATAGGCATTTCAGATATAGGTGCCGATAGGCATTTAAGATATAGTTGCCGATTGGCATTTTAAAAATAGGTGCCGATAGGCATTTCAGATATAGAAGCCGATAGGTATTTCAAATATAGGTGTGGATAGGCATTTCAGATATAGTTGCCGATAGGCATTTCAAATATAGGTGCTGATAGTCATTTCAGATGTAGTTTCCGATAGGCATTTCAAAAATAGGTTCCGATAGGCATTTCAGATATAGGTGCCGATAGGCATTTCAGATATACTTACCGATTGGCATTTTAAAAATAGGTGCCGATAGGCATTTCAGATATAGGTGCCGATAGGCATATCAGATATAGTTGCCGATAGGCATTTAAAATATATGTGCCGATAGGCATTTCAAATATAGGTGTCGACCGGCATTTCAGATATAAATGCCGAAAGGCATTTCAGATATAGGTGCCGATAGGCATTTCTGATGTGGTTGCCGATAGGCATTTCAAATATAGGTGCTGATAGGCATTTCAGATGTAGTTTCCGATAGGCATTTCAAAAATAGGTACCGATAGGCATTTCAGATGTAGGTGCCGATAGGCATTTCAGATATAGTTGCCGATTGGCATTTTAAAAATAGGTGCCGATAGGCATTTCAGATATAGAAGCCGATAGGTATTTCAAATATAGGTGTGAATAGGCATTTCAGATATGATTGCCGATAGGCATTTCAAATATAGGTGCTGATAGTCATTTCAGATGTAGTTTCCGATAGGCATTTCAAAAATAGGTTCCGATAGGCATTTCAGATATAGGTGCCGATAGGCATTTCAGATATACTTACCGATTGGCATTTTAAAAATAGGTGCCGATAGGCATTTTAGATGTAGTTTCCGATAGGCATTTCAAAAATAGGTGCCGATAGGCATTTCAGATATAGGTGCCGATAGGCATATCAGATATAGTTGCCGATAGGCATTTAAAATATACGTGCCGATAGGCATTTCAAATATAGGTGTCAACCGGCATTTCAGACATAAATGCCGAAAGGCATTTCAGATATAGGTGCCGATAGGCATTTCTGATGTGGTTGCCGATAGGCATTTCAAATATAGGTGCTGATAGGCATTTCAGATGTAGTTTTCGATAGGCATTTCAAAAATAGGTACCGATAGGCATTTCAGATATAGGTGCCGATAGGCATTTCAAATATAGTTGCCGATTGGCATTTTAAAAATAGGTGCCGATAGGCATTTCAGATATAGAAGCCGATAGGTATTTCAAATATAGGTGTGGATAGGCATTTCAGATATGGTTTCCGATAGGCATTTCAAATATAGGTGCTGGTAGTCATTTCAGATGTAGTTTCCGATAGGCATTTAAAAATAGGTTCCGATAGGCATTTCAGATATAGGTGCCGATAGGCATTTCAGATATACTTACCGATTGGCATTTTAAAAATAGGTGCCGGTAGGCATTTTAGATGTAGTTTCCGATAGGCATTTCAAAAATAGGTGCCGATAGGCATTTCAGATGTAGTTTCCGGTAGGCATTTCAAAAATAGGTACCGATAGGCATTTCAGATATAGGTGCCGATAGGCATTTCAGATATAGTTGCCGATTGGCATTTTAAAAATAGGTGCCGATAGGAATTTTAGATATAGAAGCCGATAGGTATTTCAAATATAGGTGTGGATAGGCATTTCAGATATGGTTGCCGATAGGCATTTCAAATATAGGTGCAGATAGGCATTTCAGATGTAGTTTCCGGTAGGCATTTCAAAAATAGGTACCGATAGGCATTTCAGATATAGGTGCCGATAGGCATTTCAGATATAGTTGCCGATTGGCATTTTAAAAATAGGTGCCGATAGGAATTTTAGATATAGAAGCCGATAGGTATTTCAAATATAGGTGTGGATAGGCATTTCAGATATGGTTGCCGATAGGCATTTCAAATATAGGTGCTGATAGTCATTTCAGATGTAGTTTCCGATAGGCATTTCAAAAATAGGTTCCGATAGGCATTTCAGATATAGGTGCCGATAGGCATTTCAGATATACTTACCGATTGGCATTTTAAAAATAGGTGCCGATAGGCATTTTAGATGTAGTTTCCGATAGGCATTTCAAAAATAGGTGCCGATAGGCATTTCAGATATAGGTGCCGATAGGCATATCAGATATAGTTGCCGATAGGCATTTAAAATATATGTGCCGATAGGCATTTCAAATATAAGTGTCGACCGGCATTTCAGATATAAATGCCGAAAGGCATTTCAGATATAGGTGCCGATAGGCATTTCTGATGTGGTTGCCGATAGGCATTTCAAATATAGGTGCTGATAGTCATTTCAGATGTAGTTTCCGATAGGCATTTCAAAAATAGGTTCCGATAGGCATTTCAGATATAGGTGCCGATAGGCATTTCAAATATACTTACCGATTGGCATTTTAAAAATAGGTGCCGATAGGCATTTTAGATGTAGTTTCCGATAGGCATTTCAAAAATAGGTGCCGATAGGCATTTCAGATATAGGTGCCGATAGGCATATCAGATATAGTTGCCGATAGGCATTTAAAATACATGTGCCGATAGGCATTTCAAATATAGGTGTCGACCGGCATTTCAGATATAAATGCCGAAAGGCATTTCAGATATAGGTGCTGATAGGCATTTCTGATGTGGTTGCCGATAGGCATTTCAAATATAGGTGCTGATAGGCATTTCAGATGGAGTTTCCGATAGGCATTTCAAAAATAGGTACCGATAGGCATTTCAGATATAGGTGCCGATAGGCATTTCAGATATAGTTGCCGATTGGCATTTTAAAAATAGGTGCCGATAGGCATTTGTGATATAGAAGCCGATAGGTATTTCAAATATAGGTGTGAATAGGCATTTCAGATATGGTTGCCGATAGGCATTTTAAATATAGGTGCTGATAGTCATTTCAGATGTAGTTTCCGATAGGCATTTCAAAAATAGGTTCGGATGGGCATTTCAGATATAGGTGCCGATAGGCATTTCAGATATACTTACCGATTGGCATTTTAAAAATAGGTGCCGATAGGCATTTTAGATGTAGTTTCCGATAGGCATTTCAAAAATAGGTGCCGATAGGCATTTCAGATATAGGTGCCGATAGGCATATCAGATATAGTTGCCGATATGCATTTAAAATATATGTGCCGATAGGCATTTCAAATATAGGTGTCGACCGGCATTTCAGATATAGGTGCCGATAGGCATTTCTGATGTGGTTGCCGATAGGCATTTCAAATATAGGTGCTGATAGGCATTTCAGATGTAGTTTCCGATAGGCATTTCAAAAATAGGTACCGATAGGCATTTCAGATATAGGTGCCGATAGGCATTTCAGATATAGTTGCCGATTGGCATTTTAAAAATAGGTGCCGATAGGCATTTCAGATATAGAAGCCGATAGGTATTTCAAATATAGGTGTGGATAGCCATTTCAGATATGGTTGCCGATAGGCATTTCAAATATAGGTGCTGATAGTCATTTCAGATGTAGTTTCCGATAGGCATTTCAAAAATAGGTTCCGATAGGCATTTCAGATATAGGTGCCGATAGGCATTTCAGATATACTTACCGATTGGCATTTTTAAAATAGGTGCCGATAGGCATTTTAGATGTAGTTTCCGATAGGCATTTCAAAAATAGGTGCCGATAGGCATTTCAGATATAGGCGCCGATAGGCATATCAGATATAGTTGCTGATAGGCATTTAAAATATATGTGCCGATAGGCATTTCAAATATAGGTGTCGACCGGCATTTCAGATATAATTGCCGAAAGGCATTTCAGATATAGGTGCCGATAGGCATTTCTGATGTGGTTGCCGATAGGCATTTCAAATATAGGTGCTGATAGGCATTTCAGATGTAGTTTCCGATAGGCATTTCAAAAATAGGTACCGATAGGCATTTCAGATATAGGTGCCGATAGGCATTTAAGATATAGTTGCCGATTGGCATTTTAAAAATAGGTGCCGATAGGCATTTCAGATATAGAAGCCGATAGGTATTTCAAATATAGGTGTGGATAGGCATTTCAGATATAGTTGCCGATAGGCATTTCAAATATAGGTACTGATAGTCATTTCAGATGTAGTTTCCGATAGGCATTTCAAAAATAGGTTCCGATAGGCATTTCAGATATAGGTGCCGATAGGCATTTCAGATATACTTACCGATTGGCATTTTAAAAATAGGTGCCGATAGGCATTTCAGATATAGGTGCCGATAGGCATATCAGATATAGTTGCCGATAGGCATTTAAAATATATGTGCCGATAGGCATTTCAAATATAGGTGTCGACCGGCATTTCAGATATAAACGCCGAAAGGCATTTCAGATATAGGTGCCGATAGGCATTTCTGATGTGGTTGCCGATAGGCATTTCAAATATAGGTGCTGATAGGCATTTCACATGTAGTTTCCGATAGGCATTTCAAAAATAGGTACCGATAGGCATTTCAGATATAGGTGCCGATAGGCATTTCAGATATAGTTGCCGATTGGCATTTTAAAAATAGGTGCCGATAGGCATTTCAGATATAGAAGCCGATAGGTATTTCAAATATAGGTGTGAATAGGCATTTCAGATATGATTGCCGATAGGCATTTCAAATATAGGTGCTGATAGTCATTTCAGATGTAGTTTCCGATAGGCATTTCAAAAATAGGTTTCGATAGGCATTTCAGATATAGGTGAGGATAGGCATTTCAGATATACTTACCGATTGGCATTTTAAAAATAGGTGCCGATAGGCATTTTAGATGTAGTTTCCGATAGGCATTTCAAAAATAGGTGCCGATAGGCATTTCAGATATAGGTGCCTATAGGCATATCAGATATAGTTGCCGATAGGCATTTAAAATATATGTGCCGATAGGCATTTCAAATATAGGTGTCGACCGGCATTTCAGATATAAATGCCGAAAGGCATTTCAGATATAGGTGCCGATAGGCATTTCTGATGTGGTTGCCGATAGGCATTTCAAATATAGGTGCAGATAGGCATTTCAGATGTAGTTTCCGGTAGGCATTTCAAAAATAGGTACCGATAGGCATTTCAGATATAGGTGCCGATAGGCATTTCAGATATAGTTGCCGATTGGCATTTTAAAAATAGGTGCCGATAGGCATTTTAGATGTAGTTTCCGATAGGCATTTCAAAAATAGGTGCCGATAGGCATTTCAGATATAGGTGCCGATAGGCATATCAGATATAGTTGCCGATAGGCATTTAAAATATACGTGCCGATAGGCATTTCAAATATAGGTGTCGACCGGCATTTCAAATATAAAGGCCGAAAGGCATTTCAGATATAGGTGCTGATAGGCATTTCTGATGTGGTTGCCGATAGGCATTTCAAATATAGGTGCTGATAGGCATTTCAGATGGAGTTTCCGATAGGCATTTCAAAAATAGGTACCGATAGGCATTTCAGATATAGGTGCCGATAGGCATTTCAGATATAGTTGCCGATTGGCATTTTAAAAATAGGTGCCGATAGGCATTTCAGATATAGAAGCCGATAGGTATTTCAAATATAGGTGTGAATAGGCATTTTAGATATGGTTGCCGATAGGCATTTTAAATATAGGTGCTGATAGTCATTTCAGATGTAGTTTCCGATAGGCATTTCAAAAATAGGTTCGGATGGGCATTTCAGATATAGGTGCCGATAGGCATTTCAGATATACTTTCCGATTGGCATTTTAAAAATAGGTGCCGATAGGCATTTTAGATGTAGTTTCCTATAGGCATTTCAAAAATAGGTGCCGATAGGCATTTCAGATATAGGTGCCGATAGGCATATCAGATATAGTTGCCGATAGGCATTTAAAATATATGTGCCGATAAGGCATTTCAAATATAGGTGTCGACCGGCATTTCAGATATAAATGCCGAAAGGCATTTCAGATATAGGTGCCGATAGGCATTTCTGATGTGGTTGCCGATAGGCATTTCAAATATAGGTGCTGATATGCATTTCAGATGTAGTTTCCGATAGGCATTTCAAAAATAGGAACCGATAGGCATTTCAGATATAGGTGCCGATAGGCATTTCAGATATAGTTGCCGATTGGCATTTTAAAAATAGATGCCGATAGGCATTTCAGATATAGAAGCCGATAGGTATTTCAAATATAGGTGTGGATAGGCATTTCAGATATGGTTGCCGATAGGCATTTCAAATATAGGTGCTGATAGTCATTTCAGATGTAGTTTCCGATAGGCATTTCAAAAATTGGTTCCGATAGGCATTTCAGATATAGGTGCCGATAGGCATTTTAGATATACTTACCGATTGGCATTTTTTAAATAGGTGCCGATAGGCATTTTAGATGTAGTTTCCGATAGGCATTTCAAAAATAGGTGCCGATAGGCATTTCAGATATAGGCGCCGATAGGCATATCAGATATAGTTGCTGATAGGCATTTAAAATATATGTGCCGATAGGCATTTCAAATATAGGTGTCGACCGGCATTTCAGATATAATTGCCGAAAAGCATTTCAGATATAGGTGCCGATAGGCATTTCTGATGTGGTTGCCGATAGGCATTTCAAATATAGGTGCTGATAGGCATTTCAGATGTAGTTTCCGATAGGCATTTCAAAAATAGGTACCGATAGGCATTTCAGATATAGGTGCCGATAGGCATTTAAGATATAGTTGCCGATTGGCATTTTAAAAATAGGTGCCGATAGGCATTTCAGATATAGAAGCCGATAGGTATTTCAAATATAGGTGTGGATAGGCATTTCAGATATAGTTGCCGATAGGCATTTCAAATATAGGTGCTGATAGTCATTTCAGATGTAGTTTCCGATAGGCATTTCAAAAATAGGTTCCGATAGGCATTTCAGATATAGGTGCCGATAGGCATTTCAGATATACTTACCGATTGGCATTTTAAAAATAGGTGCCGATAGGCATTTCAGATATAGGTGCCGATAGGCATATCAGATATAGTTGCCGATAGGCATTTAAAATATATGTGCCGATAGGCATTTCAAATATAGGTGTCGACCGGCATTTCAGATATAAATGCCGAAAGGCATTTCAGATATAGGTGTCGATAGGCATTTCTGATGTGGTTGCCGATAGGCATTTCAAATATAGGTGCTGATAGGCATTTCAGATGTAGTTTCCGATAGGCATTTCAAAAATAGGTACCGATAGGCATTTCAGATGTAGGTGCCGATAGGCATTTCAGATATAGTTGCCGATTGGCATTTTAAAAATAGGTGCCGATAGGCATTTCAGATATAGAAGCCGATAGGTATTTCAAATATAGGTGTGAATAGGCATTTCAGATATGATTGCCGATAGGCATTTCAAATATAGGTGCTGATAGTCATTTCAGATGTAGTTTCCGATAGGCATTTCAAAAATAGGTTCCGATAGGCATTTCAGATATAGGTGCCGATAGGCATTTCAGATATACTTACCGATTGGCATTTTAAAAATAGGTGCCGATAGGCATTTTAGATGTAGTTTCCGATAGGCATTTCAAAAATAGGTGCCGATAGGCATTTCAGATATAGGTGCCGATAGGCATATCAGATATAGTTGCCGATAGGCATTTAAAATATACGTGCCGATAGGCATTTCAAATATAGGTGTCAACCGGCATTTCAGATATAAATGCCGAAAGGCATTTCAGATATAGGTGCCGATAGGCATTTCTGATGTGGTTGCCGATAGGCATTTCAAATATAGGTGCTGATAGGCATTTCAGATGTAGTTTTCGATAGGCATTTCAAAAATAGGTACCGATAGGCATTTCAGATATAGGTGCCGATAGGCATTTCAAATATAGTTGCCGATTGGCATTTTAAAAATAGGTGCCGATAGGCATTTCAGATATAGAAGCCGATAGGTATTTCAAATATAGGTGTGGATAGGCATTTCAGATATGGTTTCCGATAGGCATTTCAAATATAGGTGCTGGTAGTCATTTCAGATGTAGTTTCCGATAGGCATTTAAAAATAGGTTCCGATAGGCATTTCAGATATAGGTGCCGATAGGCATTTCAGATATACTTACCGATTGGCATTTTAAAAATAGGTGCCGGTAGGCATTTTAGATGTAGTTTCCGATAAGCATTTCAAAAATAGGTTCCGATAGGCATTTCAGATATAGGTGCCGATAGGCATATCAGATATAGTTGCCGATAGGCATTTAAAATATATGTGCCGATAGGCATTTCAAATATAGGTGGCGACCGGCATTTCAGATATAAATGCCGAAAGGCATTTCAGATATAGGTGCCGATAGGCATTTCTGATGTGGTTGCCGATAGGCATTTCAAATATAGGTGCTGATAGGCATTTCAGATGTAGTTTCCGATAGGCATTTCAAAAATAGGTTCCGATAGGCATTTCAGATATAGGTGCCGATAGGCATTTCAGATATACTTACCGATTGGCATTTTAAAAATAGGTGCCGATAGGCATTTTAGATGTAGTTTCCGATAGGCATTTCAAAAATAGGTGCCGATAGGCATTTCAGATATAGGTGCCGATAGGCATATCAGATATAGTTGCCGATAGGCATTTAAAATATATGTGCCGATAGGCATTTCAAATATAGGTGTCGACCGGCATTTCAGATATAAATGCCGAAAGGCATTTCAGATATAGGTGCCGATAGGCATTTCTGATGTGGTTGCCGATAGGCATTTCAAATATAGGTGCTGATAGGCATTTCAGATGTAGTTTCCGATAGGCATTTCAAAAATAGGTACCGATAGGCATTTCAGATATAGGTGCCGATAGGCATTTCAGATATAGTTGCCGATTGGCATTTTAAAAATAGGTGCCGATAGGCATTTCAGATTTAGAAGCCGATAGGTATTTCAAATATAGGTGTGGATAGGCATTTCAGATATGGTTGCCGATAGGCATTTCAAATATAGGTGCTGATAGTCATTAAAGATGTAGTTTCCGATAGGCATTTCAAAAATAGGTTCCGATAGGCATTTCAGATATAGGTGCCGATAGGCATTTCAGATATACTTACCGATTGGCATTTTAAAAATAGGTGCCGATAGGCATTTTTGATGTAGTTTCCGATAGGCATTTCAAAAATAGGTGCCGATAGGCATTTCAGATATAGGTGCCGATAGGCATATCAGATATAGTTGCCGATAGGCATTTAAAATATATGTGCCGATAGGCATTTCAAATATAGGTGTCGACCGGCATTTCAGATATAAATGCCGAAAGGCATTTCATATATAGGTGCCGATAGGCATTTCTGATGTGGTTGCCGATAGGCATTTTAAATATAGGTGCTGATAGGCATTTCAGATGTAGTTTCCGATAGGCATTTCAGATGTAGTTTCCGATAGGCATTTCAAAAATAGGTACCGATAGGCATTTCAGATATAGGTGCCGATAGGCCTTTCAGATATAGTTGCCGATTGGCATTTTAAAAATAGGTGCCGATAGGCATTTCAGATATAGAAGCGGATAGGTATTTCAAATATAGGTGTGGATAGGCATTTTAGATATGGTTGCCGATAGGCGTTTCAAATATAGGTGCTGATAGTCATTTCAGATGTAGTTTCCGATAGGCATTTCAAAAATAGGTTCCGATAGGCATTTCAGATATAGGTGCCGATAGGCATTTCAGATATACTTACCGATTGGCATTTTAAAAATAGGTGCCGATAGGCATTTTAGATGTAGTTTCCGATAGGCATTTCAAAAATAGGTGCCGATAGGCATTTCAGATATAGGTGCCGATAGGCATATCAGATATAGTTGCCGATAGGCATTTAAAATATATGTGCCGATAGGCATTTCAAATATAGGTGTCGACCGGCATTTTAAAAATAGGTGCCGATAGGCATTTCAGATATAGAAGCCGATAGGTATTTCAAATATAGGTGTGGATAGGCATTTTAGACATGGTTGCCGATAGGCATTTCAGATATAGGTGCCGATAGGCATTTCTGATGTGGTTGCCGATAGGCATTTCAAATATAGGTGCTGATAGGCATTTCAGATGTAGTTTCCGATAGGCATTTCAAAAATAGGTACCGATAGGCATTTCAGATATAGGTGCCGATAGGCATTTCAGATACAGTTGCCCATTGGCATTTTAAAAATAGGTGCCGATAGGCATTTCAGATATAGAAGCCGATAGGTATTTCAAATATAGGTGTGGATAGGCATTTCAGATATGGTTGCCGATAGGCATTTCAAATATAGGTGCTGATAGTCATTTCAGATGTAGTTTCCGATAGGCATTTCAAAAATAGGTTCCGATAGGCATTTCAGATATAGGTGCCGATAGGCATTTCAGATATACTTACCGATTGGCAATTTAAAAATAGGTGCCGATAGGCATTTTAGATGTAGTTTCCGATAGGCATTTCAAAAATAGGTGCCGATAGGCATTTCAGATATAGGTGCCGATAGGCATATCAGATATAGTTGCCGATAGGCATTTAAAATATATGTGCCGATAGGCATTTCAAATATAGGTGTCGACTGGCATTTCAGACATAAATGCCGAAAGGCATTTCAGATATAGGTGCCGATAGGCATTTCTGATGTGGTTGCCGATAGGCATTTCAAATATAGGTGCTGATAGGCATTTCAGATGTAGTTTCCGATAGGCATTTCAAAAATAGGTACCGATAGGCATTTCAGATATAGGTGCCGATAGGCATTTCAGATATAGTTGCCGATTGGCATTTAAAAAATAGGTGCCGATAGGCATTTCAGATATAGAAGCCGATAGGTATTTCAAATATAGGTGTGGATAGGCATTTCAGATATGGTTGCCGATAGGCATTTCAAATATAGGTGCTGATAGTCATTTCAGATGTAGTTTCCGATAGGCATTTCAAAAATAGGTTCCGATAGGCATTTCAGATATAGGTGCCGATAGGCATTTCAGATATACTTACCGATTGGCATTTTAAAAATAGGTGCCGATAGGCATTTTAGATGTAGTTTCCGTTAGGCATTTCAAAAATAGGTGCCGATAGGCATTTCAGATATAGGTGCCGATAGGCATATCAGATATATTTGCCGATAGGCATTTAAAATATATGTGCCGATAGGCATTTTAAATATAGGTGTCGACCGGCATTTCAGATATAAATGCCGAAAGGCATTTAGATATAGGTGCCGATAGGCATTTCTGATGTGGTTGCCGATAGGCATTTCAAATATAGGTGCTGATAGGCATTTCAGATGTAGTTTCCGATAGGCATTTCAAAAATAGGTACCGATAGGCATTTCAGATATAGGTGCCGATAGGCATTTCAGATATAGTTGCCGATTGGCATTTTAAAAATAGGTGCCGATAGGCATTTCAGATATAGAAGCCGATAGGTATTTTAAATATAGGTGTGGATAGGCATTTCAGATATGGTTGCCGATAGGCATTTCAAATATAGGTGCTGATAGTCATTTCAGATGTAGTTTCCGATAGGCATTTAAAAAATAGGTTCCGATAGGCATTTCAGATATAGGTGCCGATAGGCATTTCAGATATACTTACCGATTGGCATTTTAAAAATAGGTGCCGATAGGCATTTTAGATGTAGTTTCCGATAGGCATTTCAAAAATAGGTGCCGATAGGCATTTCAGATATAGGTGCCGATAGGCATATCAGATATAGTTGCCGTTAGGCATTTAAAATATACGTGCCGATAGGCATTTCAAATATAGGTGTCGACCGGCATTTCAGATATAAATGCCGAAAGGCATTTCAGATATAGGTGCCGATAGGCATTTCTGATGTGGTTGCCGATAGGCATTTCAAATATAGGTGCTGATAGGCATTTCAGATGTAGTTTCCGATAGGCATTTCAAAAATAGGTACCGATAGGCATTTCAGATATAGATGCCGATAGGCATTTCAAATATAGTTGCCGATTGGCATTTTAAAAATAGGTGCCGATAGGCATTTCAGATATAGAAGCCGATAGGTATTTCAAATATAGGTGTGGATAGGCATTTCAGATATGGTTGCCGATAGGCATTTCAAATATAGGTGCTGATAGTCATTTCAGATGTAGTTTCCGATAGGCATTTAAAAAATAGGTTCCGATAGGCATTTCAGATATAGGTGCCGATAGGCATTTCAGATATACTTACCGATTGGCATTTTAAAAATAGGTGCCGATAGGCATTTTAGATGTAGTTTCCGATAAGCATTTCAAAAATAGGTGCCGATAGGCATTTCAGATATAGGTGCCGATAGGCATATCAGATATAGTTGCCGATAGGCATTTAAAATATATGTGCCGATAGGCATTTCAAATATAGGTGGCGACCGGCATTTCAGATATAAATGCCGAAAGGCATTTCAGATATAGGTGCCGATAGGCATTTCTGATGTGGTTGCCGATAGGCATTTCTGATGTGGTTGCCGATAGGCATTTCAAATATAGGTGCTGATAGGCATTTCAGATGGAGTTTCCGATATTCAGATATACTTACCGATTGGCATTTTAAAAATAGGTGCCGATAGGCATTTTAGATGTAGTTTCCGATAGGCATTTCAAAAATAGGTGCCGATAGGCATTTCAGATATAGGTGCCGATAGGCATATCAGATATAGTTGCCGGTAGGCATTTAAAATATATGTGCCGATAGGCATTTCAAATATAGGTGTCGACCGGCATTTCAGATATAAATGCCGAAAGGCATTTCAGATATAGGTGCCGATAGGCATTTCTGATGTGGTTGCCGATAGGCATTTCAAATATAGGTGCTGATAGGCATTTCAGATGTAGTTTCTGATAGGCATTTCAAAAATAGGTACCGATAGGCATTTCAGATATAGGTGCCGATGGGCATTTCAGATATAGTTGCCGATTGGCATTTTAAAAATAGGTGCCGATAGGCATTTCAGATATAGAAGCCGATAGGTATTTCAAATATAGGTGTGGATAGGCATTTCAGATATGGTTGCCGATAGGCATTTCAAATATAGGTGCTGATAGTCATTTCAGATGTAGTTTCCGATAGGCATTTCAAAAATAGGTTCCGATAGGCATTTCAGATATAGGTGCCGATAGGCATTTCAGATACACATACCGATTGGCATTTTAAAAATAGGTGCCGATAGGCATTTTAGATGTAGTTTCCGATAGGCATTTCAAAAATAGGTGCCGATAGGCATTTCAGATATAGGTGCCGATAGGCATATCAGATATAGTTGCCGATAGGCATTTAAAATATATGTGCCGATAGGCATTTCAAATATAGGTATCGACCGGCATTTCAGATATAAATGCCGAAAGGCATTTCAGATATAGGTGCCGATAGGCATTTCTGATGTGGTTGCCGATAGGCATTTCAAATATAGGTGCTGATAGGCATTTCAGATGTAGTCTCCGATAGGCATTTCAAAAATAGGTACCGATAGGCATTTCAGATATAGGTGCCGATAGGCATTTCAGATATAGTTGCCGATTGGCATTTTAAAAATAGGTGCCGATAGGCATTTCAGATATAGAAGCCGATAGGTATTTCAAATATAGGTGTGGATAGGCATTTCAGATATGGTTGCCGATAGGCATTTCAAATATAGGTGCTGATAGTCATTTCAGATGTAGTTTCCGATAGGCATTTCAAAAATAGGTTCCGATAGGCATTTCAGATATAGGTGCCGATAGGCATTTCAGATATACTTACCGATTGGCAATTTCAAAAATAGGTGCCGATAGGCATTTTAGATGTAGTTTCCCATAGGCATTTCAAAAATAGGTGCCGATAGGCATTTCAGATATAGGTGCCGATAGGCATATCAGATATAGTTGCCGATAGGCATTTCAAATATATGTGCCAATAGGCATTTCAAATATAGGTGTCGACCGGCATTTCAGATATAAATGCCGAAAGGCATTTCAGATATAAATGCCGAAAGGCATTTCAGATATAGGTGCCGATAGGCATTTCTGATGTGGTTGCCGATAGGCATTTCAAATATAGGTGCTGATAGGCATTTTAGATGTAGTTTCCGATGGGCATTTCAAAAATAGGTACCGATAGGCATTTCAGATATAGGTGCCGATAGGCATTTTAGATATAGTTGCCGATTGGCGTTTTAAAAATAGGTGCCGATAGGCATTTCAAATATAGAAGCCGATAGGTATTTCAAATATAGGTGTGGATAGGCATTTCAGATATGGTTGCCGATAGGCATTTCAAATATACGTGCTGATAGTCATTTCAGATGTAGTTTCCGATAGGCATTTCAAAAATAGGTTCCGATAGGCATTTCAGATATAGGTGCCGATAGGCATTTCAGATATACTTACCGATTGGCATTTTAAAAATAGGTGCCGATAGGCATTTTAGATGTAGTTTCCGATAGGCATTTCAAAAATAGGTGCCGATAGGCATTTCAGATATAGGTGCCGATAGGCATATCAGATATATTTGCCGATAGGCATTTAAAATATATGTGCCGATAGGCATTTCAAATATAGGTGTCGACCGGCATATCAGATATAAATGCCGAAAGGCATTTCAGATATAGGTGCCGATAGGCATTTCTGATGTGGTTGCCGATAGGCATTTCAAATATAGGTGCTGATAGGCATTTCAGATGTAGTTTCCGATAGGCATTTCAAAAATAGGTACCGATAGGCATTTCAGATATAGGTGCCGATAGGCATTTCAGATATAGTTGCCGATTGGCATTTTAAAAATAGGTGCCGATAGGCATTTCAGATATAGAAGCCGATAGGTATTTCAAATATAGGTGTGGATAGGCATTTTAGACATGGTTGCCGATAGGCATTTCAAATATAGGTGCTGATAGTCATTTCAGATGTAGTTTCCGATAGGCATTTCAAAAATAGGTTCCGATAGGCATTTCAGATATAGGTGCCGAAAGGCATTTCAGATATACTTACCGATTGGCATTTTAAAAATAGGTGCCGATAGGCATTTTAGATGTAGTTTCCGATAGGCATTTCAAAAATAGGTGCCGATAGGCATTTCAGATATAGGTGCCGATAGGCATATCAGATATATTTGCCGATAGGCATTTAAAATATATGTGCCGATAGGCATTTCAAATATAGGTGTCGACCGGCATTTTAGATATAAATGCCGAAAGGCATTTAGATATAGGTGCCGATAGGCATTTCAAATATAGGTGCTGATAGGCATTTCAGATGTAGTTTCCGATAGGCATTTCAAAAATAGGTACCGATAGGCATTTCAGATATAGGTGCCGATAGGCATTTCAGATATAGTTGCCGATTGGCATTTTAAAAATAGGTGCCGATAGGCATTTCAGATATAGAAGCCGATAGGTATTTTAAATATAGGTGTGGATAGGCATTTCAGATATGGTTGCCGATAGGCATTTCAAATATAGGTGCTGATAGTCATTTCAAATGTAGTTTCCGATAGGCATTTCAAAAATAGGTTCCGATAGGCATTTCAGATATAGGTGCCGATAGGCATTTCAGATATACTTACCGATTGGCATTTTAAAAATAGGTGCCGATAGGCATTTTAGATGTAGTTTCCGATAGGCATTTCAAAAATAGGTGCCGATAGGCATATCAGATATTGTTGCCGATAGGCATTTAAAATATATGTGCCGATAGGCATTTCAAATATAGGTGTCGACCGGCATTTCAGATATAAATGCCGAAGTGCATTTCAGATATAGGTGCCGATAGGCATTTCTGATGTGGTTGCCGATAGGCATTTCAAATATAGGTGCTGATAGGCATTTCAGATGTAGTTTCCGATAGGCATTTCAAAAATAGGTACCGATTGGCATTTCAGATATAGGTGCCGATAGGCATTTCAGATATAGTTGCCGATTAGCATTTTAAAAATAGGTGCCGATAGGCATTTCAGATATATAAGCCGATAGGCATTTCAAATATAGGTGTGGATAGGCATTTCAGATATGGTTGCCGATAGGCATTTCAAATATAGGTGCTGATAGTCATTTCAGATGTAGTTTCCGATAGGCATTTCAAAAATAGGTTCCGATAGGCATTTCAGATATAGGTGCCGATAGGCATTTCAGATATACTTACCGATTGGCATTTTAAAAATAGGTGCCGATAGGCATTTTAGATGTAGTTTCCGATAGGCATTTCAAAAATAGGTGCCGATAGGCATTTCAGATATAGGTGCCGATAGGCATATCAGATATAGTTGCCGATAGGCATTTAAAATATATGTGCCGATAGGCATTTCAAATATAGGTGTGGATAGGCATTTTAGATATGGTTGCCGATAGGCATTTCAAATATAGGTGCTGATAGTCATTTCAGATGTAGTTTCCGATAGGCATTTCAAAAATAGGTTCCGATAGGCATTTCAGATATAGGTGCCGAAAGGCATTTCAGATATACTTACCGATTGGCATTTTAAAACTAGGTGCCGATAGGCATTTTAGATGTAGTTTCCGATAGGCATTTCAAAAATAGGTGCCGATAGGCATTTCAGATATAGGTGCCGATAGGCATATCAGATATAGGTGCCGATAGGCTTTCTGATGTGGTTGCCGATAGGCATTTCAAATATAGGTGCTGATAGGCATTTCAGATGTAGTTTCCGATAGGCATTTCAAAAAAAGGTACCGATAGGCATTTCAGATATAGGTGCCGATAGGCATTTCAGATACAGTTGCCGATTGGCATTTTAAAAATAGGTGCCGATAGGCATTTCAGATATAGAAGCCGATAGGTATTTCAAATATAGGTGTGGATAGGCATTTCAGATATGGTTGCCGATAGGCATTTCAAATATAGGTGCTGATAGTCATTTCAGATGTAGTTTCCGATAGGCATTTCAAAAATAGGTTCCGATAGGCATTTCAGATATAGGTGCCGATAGGCATTTCAGATATACTTACCGATTGGCAATTTAAAAATAGGTGCCGATAGGCATTTTAGATGTAGTTTCCGATAGGCATTTCAAAAATAGGTGCCGATAGGCATTTCAGATATAGGTGCCGATAGGCATATCAGATATAGTTGCCGATAGGCATTTAAAATATATGTGCCGATAGGCATTTCAAATATAGGTGTCGACCGGCATTTCAGATATAAATGCCGAAAGGCATTTCAGATATAGGTGCCGATAGGCATTTCTGATGTGGTTGCCGATAGGCATTTCAAATATAGGTGCTGATAGGCATTTCAGATGTAGTTTCCGATTGGCATTTCAAAAATAAGTACCGATAGGCATTTCAGATATAGGTGCCGATAGGCATTTCAGATACAGTTGCCGATTGGCATTTTAAAAATAGGTGCCGATAGGCATTTCAGATATAGAAGCCGATAGGTATTTCAAATATAGGTGTTGATAGGCATTTCAGATATGGTTGCCGATAGGCATTTCAAATATAGGTGCTGATAGTCTTTTCAGATGTAGTTTCCGATAGGCATTTCAAAAATAGGTTCCGATAGGCATTTCAGATATAGGTGCCGATAGGCATTTCAGATATACTTACCGATTGGCAATTTAAAAATAGGTGCCGATAGGCATTTTAGATGTAGTTTCCGATAGGCATTTCAAAAATAGGTGCCGATAGGCATTTCAGATATAGGTGCCGATAGGCATATCAGATATAGTTGCCGATAGGCATTTCAAATATATGTGCCGATAGGCATTTCAAATATAGGTGTCGACCGGCATTTCAGATATAAATGCCGAAAGGCATTTCAGATATAGGTGCCGATAGGCATTTCTGATGTGGTTGCCGATAGGCATTTCAAATATAGGTGCTGATAGGCATTTCAGATGTAGTTTCCGATAGGCATTTCAAAAATAGGTACCGATAGGCATTTCAGATATAGGTGCCGATAGGCATTTCAGATATAGTTGCCGATTGGCATTTTAAAAATAGGTGCCGATAGGCATTTCAGATATTAAAGCCGATAGGTATTTCAAATATAGGTGTGGATAGGCATTTCAGATATGGTTGCCGATAGGCATTTCAAATATAGGTGCTGATAGTCATTTCAGATGTAGTTTCCGATAGGCATTTCATAAATAGGTTCCGATAGGCATTATAGATATAGGTGCCGATAGGCATTTCAGATATACTTACCGATTGGCATTTTAAAAATAGGTGCCGATAGGCATTTTAGATGTAGTTTCCGATAGGCATTTCAAAAAAAGGTGCCGATAGGCATTTCAAATATAGGTGCCGATAGGCATATCAGATATAGTTGCCGATAGGCATTTAAAATATATGTGCCGGTAGGCATTTCAAATATAGGTGTCGACCGGCATTTCAGATATAAATGCCGAAAGGCATTTCAGATATAGGTGCCGACAGGCATTTCTGATGTGGTTGCCGATAGGCATTTCAAATATAGGTGCTGATAGGCATTTCAGATGTAGTTTCCGATAGGCATTTCAAAAATAGGTACCGATAGGCATTTCAGATATAGGTGCCGATAGGCATTTCAGATATAGTTGCCGATTGGCGTTTTAAAAAAAGGTGCCGATAGGCATTTCAGATATAGAAGCCGATAGGTATTTCAAATATAGGTGTGGATAGGCATCTCAGATATGGTTGCCGATAGGCATTTCAAATATAGGTGCTGATAGTCATTTCAGATGTAGTTTCCGATAGGCATTTCAAAAATAGGTTCCGATAGGCATTTCAGATATAGGTGCCGATAGGCATTTCAGATATACTTACCGATTGGCATTTTAAAAATAGGTGCCGATAGGCATTTTAGATGTAGTTTCCGATAGGCATTTCAAAAATAGGTGCCGATAGGCATTTCAGATATAGGTGCCGATAGGCATATCAGATATAGTTGCCGATAGGCATTTAAAATATATGTGCCGATAGGCATTTCAAATATAGGTGTCGACCGGCATTTCAGATATAAATGCCGAAAGGCATTTCAGATATAGGTGCCGATAGGCATTTCTGATGTGGTTGCCGATAGGCATTTCAAATATAGGTGCTGATAGGCATTTCAGTTGTAGTTTCCGATAGGCATTTCAAAAATAGGTACCGATAGGCATTTCAGATATAGGTGCCGATAGGCATTTCAGATATAATTGCCGATTGGCAATTTAAAAATAGGTGCCGATAGGCATTTCAGATATAGAAGCCGATAGGTATTTCAAATATAGGTGTGGATAGGCATTTCAGATATGGTTGCCGATAGGCATTTCAAATATAGGTGCTGATAGTCATTTTAGATGTAGTTTCCGATAGGCATTTCAAAAATAGGTTCCGATAGGCATTTCAGATATAGGTGCCGATAGGCATTTCAGATATACTTACCGATTGGCATTTTAAAAATAGGTGCCGATAGGCATTTTAGATGTAGTTTCCGATAGGCATTTCATAAAAAGGTGCCGATAGGCATTTCAAATATAGGTGCCGATAGGCATATCAGATATAGTTGCCGATAGGCATTTAAAATATATGTGCCGATAGGCATTTCAAATATAGGTGTCGACCGGCATTTCAGATATAAATGCCGAAAGGCATTTCAGATATAGGTGCCGATAGGCATTTCTGATGTGGTTGCCGATAGGCATTTCAAATATAGGTGCTGATAGGCATTTCAGATGTAGTTTCCGATAGGCATTTCAAAAATAGGTACCGATAGGCATTTCAGATATAGGTGCCGATAGGCATTTCAGATATAGTTGCCGATTGGCATTTTAAAAATAGGTGCCGATAGGCATTTCAGATATAGAAGCCGATAGGTATTTCAAATATAGGTGTGGATAGGCATTTCAGATATGGTTGCCGATAGGCATTTCAAATATAGGTGCTGATAGTCATTTCAGATGTAGTTTCCGATAGGCATTTCAAAAATAGGTTCCGATAGGCATTTCAGATATAGGTGCCGAAAGGCATTTCAGATATACTTACCGATTGGCATTTTAAAAATAGGTGCCGATAGGCATTTTAGATGTAGTTTCCGATAGGCATTTCAAAAATAGGTGCCGATGGGCATTTCAGATATAGGTGCCGATAGGCATATCAGATATAGTTGCCGATAGGCATTTAAAATATATGTGCCGATAGGCATTTCAAATATAGGTGTCGACCGGCATTTCAGATATAAATGCCGAAAGGCATTTCAGATATAGGTGCCGATAGGCATTTCTGATGTGGTTGCCGATAGGCATTTCAAATATAGGTGCTGATAGGCATTTCAGATGTAGTTTCCGATAGGCATTTCAAAAATAGGTACCGATAGGCATTTCAGATATAGGTGCCGATAGGCATTTCAGATATAGTTGCCGATTGGCATTTTAAAAATAGGTGACAATAGGCATTTCAGATATAGAAGCCGATAGGTATTTCAAATATAGGTGTGGATAGGCATTTAAGATATGGTTGCCGATAGGCATTTCAAATATAGGTAATGATAGTCATTTCAGATGTAGTTTCCGATAGGCATTTCAAAAATAGGTTCCGATAGGCATTTCAGATATAGGTGCCGATAGGCATTTCAGATATACTTACCGATTGGCATTTTAAAAATAGGTGCCGATAGGCATTTTAGATGTAGTTTCCGATAGGCATTTCAAAAATAGGTGCCGATAGGCATTTCAGATATAGGTGCCGATAGGCATATCAGATATAGTTGCCGATAGGCATTTAAAATATATGTGCCGATAGGCATTTCAAATATAGGTGTCGACCGGCATTTCAGATATAAATGCCGAAAGGCATTTCAGATATAGGTGCCGATAGGCATTTCTGATGTGGTTGCCGATAGGCATTTCAAATATAGGTGCTGATAGGCATTTCAGATGTAGTTTCCGATAGGCATCTCAAAAATAGGTACCGATAGGCATTTCAGATATAGGTGCCGATAGGCATTTCAGATATAGTTGCCGATTGGCATTTTAAAAATGGGTGCCGATAGGCATTTCAGATATAGAAGCCGATAGGTATTTCAAATATAGGTGTGGATAGGCATTTCAGATATGGTTGCCGATAGGCATTTCAAATATAGGTGCTGATAGTCATTTCAGATGTAGTTTCCGATAGGCATTTCAAAAATAGGTTCCGATAGGGATTTTAGATATAGGTGCCGATAGGCATTTCAGATATACTTACCGATTGGCATTTTAAAAATAGGTGCCGATAGGCATTTTAGATGTAGTTTCCGATAGGCATTTCAAAAATAGGTAACGATAGGCATTTCAGATATAGGTGCCGATAGGCATATCAAATATAGTTGCCGATAGGCATTTAAAATATATGTGCCGATAGGCATTTCAAATATAGGTGTCGACCGGCATTTCAGATATAAATGCCGAAAGGCATTTCAAATATAGGTGCCGATAGGCATTTCTGATGTGGTTGCCGATAGGCATTTCTGATGTAGTTGCCGATAGGCATTTCAAATATAGGTGCTGATAGGCATTTCAGATGTATTTTCCGATAGGCATTTCAAAAATAGGTACCGATAGGCATTTCAGATATAGGTGCCGATAGGCATTTCAGATATAGTTGCCGATTGGCATTTTAAAAATAGGTGCCGATAGGCATTTCAGATATAGAAGCCGATAGGTATTTCAAATATAGGTGTGGATAGGCATTTCAGATATGGTTGCCGATAGGCATTTCAAATATAGGTGCTGATAGTCATTTTAGATGTAGTTTTCGATAGGCATTTCAAAAATAGGTTCCGATAGGCATTTCAGATATAGGTGCCGATAGGCATTTCAGATATACTTACCGATTGGCATTTTAAAAATAGGTGCCGATGGGCATTTTAGATGTAGTTTCCGATAGGCATTTCAAAAATAGGTGCCGATAGGCATTTCAGATATAGGTGCCGATAGGCATATCAGATATATTTGCCGATAGGCATTTAAAATATATGTGCCGATAGGCATTTCAAATATAGGTGTCGACCGGCATTTCAGATATAAATGCCGAAAGGCATTTCAGATATAGGTGCCGACAGGCATTTCTGATGTGGTTGCCGATAGGCATTTCAAATATAGGTGCTGACAGGCATTTCAGATGTAGTTTCCGATAGGCATTTCAAAAATAGGTACCGATAGGCATTTCAGATATAGGTGCCGATAGGCATTTCAGATATAGTTGCCGATTGGCATTCTAAAAATAGGTGCCGATAGGCATTTCAGATATAGAAGCCGATAGGTATTTCAAATATAGGTGTGGATAGGCATTTCAGATATGTTTGCCGATAGGCATTTCAAATATAGGTGCTGATAGTCATTTCAGATGTAGTTTCCGATAGGCATTACAAAAATAGGTTCCGATAGGCATTTCAGATATAGGTGCCGATAGGCATTTCAGATATACTTACCGATTGGCATTTTAAAAATAGGTGCCGATAGGCATTTTAGATGTAGTTTCCGATAGGCATTTCAAAAATAGGTGCCGATAAACATTTCAAATATAGGTGCTGATAGGCATTTCAGATGTAGTTTCCGATAGGCATTTCAAAAATAGGTACCGATAGGCATTTCAGATATGGGTGCCGATAGGCATTTCAGATATAGTTGCCGATTGGCATTTTAAAAATAGGTGCCGATAGGCATTTCAGATATAGAAGCCGATAGGTATTTCAAATATAGGTGTAAATAGGCATTTCAGATATGGTTGCTGATAGGCATTTCAAATATAGGTGCTGATAGTCATTTCAGATGTAGTTTCCGATAGGCATTTCAAAAATAGGTTCCGATAGGCATTTCAGATATAGGTGCCAATAGGCATTTCAGATATACTTACCGATTGGCATTTTAAAAATAGGTGCCGATAGGCATTTTAGATGTAGTTTCCGATAGGCGTTTCAAAAATAGGTGCCGATAGGCATTTCAGATATAGGTGCCGATAGGCTTATCAGATATAGTTGCCGATAGGCATTTAAAATATATGTGCCGATAGGCATTTCAAATATAGGTGTCGACCGGCATTTCAGATATAAATGCCGAAAGGCATTTCAGATATAGGTGCCGATAGGAATTTCTGATGTGGTTGCCGATAGGCATTTCAAATATAGGTGCTGATAGGCATTTCAGATGTAGTTTCCGATAGGCATTTCAAAAATAGGTACCGATAGGCATTTCAGATATAGGTGCCAATAGGCATTTCAGATATAGTTGCCGATTGGTATTTTAAAAATAGGTGCCGATAGGCATTTCAGATATAGAAGCCGATAGGTATTTCACATATAGGTGTGGATAGGCATTTCAGATATGGTTGCCGATAGGCATTTCAAATATAGGTGCTGATAGTCATTTCAGATGTAGTTTCCGATAGTCATTTCAAAAATAGGTTCCGATAGGCATTTCAGATATAGGTGCCGATAGGCATTTCAGATATACTTACCGATTGGCATTTTAAAAATAGGTGCCGATAGGCATTTTAGATGTAGTTTCCGATAGACATTTCGAAAATAGGTGCCGATAGGCATTTCAGATATAGGTGCCGATAGGCATATCAGATATAGTTGCCGATAGGCATTTAAAATATATGTGCCGATAGGCATTTCAAATATAGGTGTCGACCGGCATTTCAGATATAAATGCCGAAAGGCATTTCAGATATAGGTGCCGATAGGCATTTCTGATCTGGTTGCCGATAGGCATTTCAAATATAGGTGCTGATAGGCATTTCAGATGTAGTTTCCGATAGGCATTTCAAAAATAGGTACCGATAGGCATTTCAGATATAGGTGCCGATAGGCATTTCAGATATAGTTGCCGATTGGCATTTTAAAAATAGGTGCCGATAGGCATTTCAGATATAGAAGGCGATAGGTATTTCAAATGTAGGTGTGGATAGGCATTTCAGATATGGTTGCCGATAGGCATTTCAAATATAGGTGCTGATAGTCATTTCAGATGTAGTTTCCGATAGGCATTTCAGAAATAGGTTCCGATAGGCATTTCAGATATAGGTGCCGATAGGCATTTCAGATATACTTACCGATTGGCATTTTAAAAATAGGTGCCGATAGGCATTTTAGATGTAGTTTCCGATAGGCATTTCAAAAATAGGTGCCGATAGGCATTTCAGATATAGGTGCCGATAGGCATATCAGATATAGTTGCCGATAGGCATTTATTATATATGTGCCGATAGGCATTTCAAATATAGGTGTCGACCGGCATTTCAGATATAAATGCCGAAAGGCATTTCAGATATAGGTGCCGACAGGCATTTCTGATGTGGTTGCCGATAGGCATTTCAAATATAGGTGCTGATAGGCATTTCAGATGTAGTTTCCGATAGGCATTTCAAAAATAGGTACCGATAGGCATTTCAGATATAGGTGCCGATAGGCATTTTAGATATAGTTGCCGATTGGCGTTTTAAAAAAAGGTGCCGATAGGCATTTCAGATATAGAAGCCGATAGGTATTTCAAATATAGGTGTGGATAGGCATCTCAGATATGGTTGCCGATAGGCATTTCAAATATAGGTGCTGATAGTCATTTCAGATGTAGTTTCCGATAGGCATTTCAAAAATAGGTTCCGATAGGCATTTCAGATATAGGTGCCGATAGGCATTTCAGATATACTTACCGATTGGCATTTTAAAAATAGGTGCCGATAGGCATTTTAGATGTAGTTTCCGATAGGCATTTCAAAAATAGGTGCCGATAGGCATTTCAGATATAGGTGCCGATAGGCATATCAGATATAGTTGCCGATAGGCATTTAAAATATATGTGCCGATAGGCATTTCAAATATAGGTGTCGACCGGCATTTCAGATATAAATGCCGAAAGGCATTTCAGATATAGGTGCCGATAGGCATTTCTGATGTGGTTGCCGATAGGCATTTCAAATATAGGTGCTGATAGGCATTTCAGTTGTAGTTTCCGATAGGCATTTCAAAAATAGGTACCGATAGGCATTTCAGATATAGGTGCCGATAGGCATTTCAGATATAATTGCCGATTGGCAATTTAAAAATAGGTGCCGATAGGCATTTCAGATATAGAAGCCGATAGGTATTTCAAATATAGGTGTGGATAGGCATTTCAGATATGGTTGCCGATAGGCATTTCAAATATAGGTGCTGATAGTCATTTTAGATGTAGTTTCCGATAGGCATTTCAAAAATAGGTTCCGATAGGCATTTCAGATATAGGTGCCGATAGGCATTTCAGATATACTTACCGATTGGCATTTTAAAAATAGGTGCCGATAGGCATTTTAGATGTAGTTTCCGATAGGCATTTCAAAAAAAGGTGCCGATAGGCATTTCAAATATAGGTGCCGATAGGCATATCAGATATAGTTGCCGATAGGCATTTAAAATATATGTGCCGGTAGGCATTTCAAATATAGGTGTCGACCGGCATTTCAGATATAAATGCCGAAAGGCATTTCAGATATAGGTGCCGACAGGCATTCTCTGATGTGGTTGCCGATAGGCATTTCAAATATAGGTGCTGATAGGCATTTCAGATGTAGTTTCCGATAGGCATTTCAAAAATAGGTACCGATAGGCATTTCAGATATAGGTGCCGATAGGCATTTCAGATATAGTTGCCGATTGGCGTTTTAAAAAAAGGTGCCGATAGGCATTTCAGATATAGAAGCCGATAGGTATTTCAAATATAGGTGTGGATAGGCATCTCAGATATGGTTGCCGATAGGCATTTCAAATATAGGTGCTGATAGTCATTTCAGATGTAGTTTCCGATAGGCATTTCAAAAATAGGTTCCGATAGGCATTTCAGATATAGGTGCCGATAGGCATTTCAGATATACTTACCGATTGGCATTTTAAAAATAGGTGCCGATAGGCATTTTAGATGTAGTTTCCGATAGGCATTTCAAAAATAGGTGCCGATAGGCATTTCAGATATAGGTGCCGATAGGCATATCAGATATAGTTGCCGATAGGCATTTAAAATATATGTGCCGATAGGCATTTCAAATATAGGTGTCGACCGGCATTTCAGATATAAATGCCGAAAGGCATTTCAGATATAGGTGCCGATAGGCATTTCTGATGTGGTTGCCGATAGGCATTTCAAATATAGGTGCTGATAGGCATTTCAGTTGTAGTTTCCGATAGGCATTTCAAAAATAGGTACCGATAGGCATTTCAGATATAGGTGCCGATAGGCATTTCAGATATAATTGCCGATTGGCAATTTAAAAATAGGTGCCGATAGGCATTTCAGATATAGAAGCCGATAGGTATTTCAAATATAGGTGTGGATAGGCATTTCAGATATGGTTGCCGATAGGCATTTCAAATATAGGTGCTGATAGTCATTTTAGATGTAGTTTCCGATAGGCATTTCAAAAATAGGTTCCGATAGGCATTTCAGATATAGGTGCCGATAGGCATTTCAGATATACTTACCGATTGGCATTTTAAAAATAGGTGCCGATAGGCATTTTAGATGTAGTTTCCGATAGGCATTTCAAAAAAAGGTGCCGATAGGCATTTCAAATATAGGTGCCGATAGGCATATCAGATATAGTTGCCGATAGGCATTTAAAATATATGTGCCGGTAGGCATTTCAAATATAGGTGTCGACCGGCATTTCAGATATAAATGCCGAAAGGCATTTGAGATATAGGTGCCGATAGGCATTTTTGATGTGGTTGCCGATAGGCATTTCAAATATAGGTGCTGATAGGCATTTCAGATGTAGTTTCCTATAGGCATTTCAAAAATAGGTACCGATAGGCATTTCAGATATAGGTGCCGATAGGCATTTCAGATATAGTTGCCGATTGGCATTTTAAAAATAGGTGCCGATAGGCATTTCAGATATAGAAGCCGATAGGTATTTCAAATATAGGTGTGGATAGGCATTTCAGATATGGTTGCCGATAGGCATTTCAAATATAGGTGCTGATAGTCATTTCAGATGTAGTTTCCGATAAGCATTTCAAAAATAGGTTCCGATAGGCATTTCAGATATAGGTGCCGATAGGCATTTCAGATATACTTACCGATTGGCATTTTAAAAATAGGTGCCGATAGGCATTTTAGATGTAGTTTCCGATAGGCATTTCAAAAATAGGTGCCGATAGGCATTTCAGATATAGGTGCCGATAGGTATATCAGATATAGTTGCCGATACGCATTTAAAATATATGTGCCGATAGGCGTTTCAAATATAGGTGTCGACCGGCATTTCAGATATAAATGCCGAAAGGCATTTCAGATATAGGTGCCGATAGGCATTTCTGATGTGGTTGCCTATAGGCATTTTAAATATAGGTGCTGATAGGCATTTCAGATGTAGTTTCCGATAGGCATTTCAAAAATGGGGACCGATAGGCATTTCAGATATAGGTGCCGATAGGCATTTCAGATATAGTTGCCGATTGGCATTTTAAAAATAGGTGCCGATAGGCATTTCAGATATAGAAGCCGATAGGTATTTCAAATATAGGTATGGATAGGCATTTCAGATATGTTTGCCGATAGGCATTTCAAATATAGGTGCTGATAGTCATTTCAGATGTAGTTTCCGATAGGCATTTCAAAAATAGGTTCCGATAGGCATTTCAGATATAGGTGCCGATAGGCATTTCAGATATACTTTCCGATTAGCATTTTAAAAATAGGTGCCGATAGGCATTTTAGATGTAGTTTCCGATAGGCATTTCAAAAATAGGTGCCGATAGGCATTTCAGATATAGGTGCCGATAGGCATATCAGATATAGTTGCCGATAGGCATTTAAAATATATGTGCCGTTAGGCATTTCAAATATAGGTGTCGACCGGCATTTCAGATATAAATGCCGAAAGGCATTTCAGATATAGGTGCCGATAGGCATTTCTGATGTGGTTGCCGATAGGCATTTCAAATATAGGTGCTGATAGGCATTTCAGATGTAGTTTCCGATAGGCATCTCAAAAATAGGTACCGATAGGCATTTCAGATATAGGTGCCGATAGGCATTTCAGATATAGTTGCCGATTGGCAATTTAAAAATAGGTGCCGATAGGCATTTCAGATATAGAAGCCGATAGGTATTTCAAATATAGGTGTGGATAGGCATATCAGATATGGTTGCCGATAGGAATTTCAAATATAGGTGCTGATAGCCATTTCAGATGTAGTTTCCGATAGGCATTTCAAAAATTGGTTCCGATAGGCATTTCAGATATAGGTGCCGATAGGCATTTCAGATATACTTACCGATTGGCATTTTAAAAATAGGTGCCGATAGGCATTTTAGATGTAGTTTCCGATAGGCATTTCAAAAATAGGTGCCGATAGGTATTTCAGATATAGGTGCCGATAGGCATATCAGATATAGTTGCCGATAGGCATTTAAAATATATGTGCCGATAGGCATTTCAAATATAGGTGTCGACCGGCATTTCAGATATAAATGCCGAAAGGCATTTCAGATATTGGTGCCGATAGGCATTTCTGATGTGGTTGCCGATATTCATTTCAAATATAGGTGCTGATAGGCATTTCAGATGTAGTTTCCGATAGGCATTTCAAAAATAGGTACCGATAGGCATTTCAGTTATAGGTGCCGATAGGCATTTCACATATAGTTGCCGATTGGCATTTTAAAAATAGGTGCCGAAAGGCATTTCAGATATAGGTGCCGATAGGCATTTCTAATGTGGTTGCCGATAGGCATTTCAAAAATAGGTGCTGATAGGCATTTCAGATGTAGTTTCCGATAAGCATTTCAAAAATAGGTACCGATAGGCATTTCAGATATAGGTGCCGATAGGCATTTCAGATATAGTTGCCGATTGGCATTTTAAAAATAGGTGCCGATAGGAATTTCAGATATAGAAGCCGATAGGTATTTCAAATATAGGATTGGATAGGCATTTCAGATATGGTTGCCGATAGGCATTTCAAATTTAGGTGCCGATAGGCATTTTAGATGTAGTTTCCGATAGGCATTTCAAAAATAGGTGCCGATAGGCATTTCAGATATAGGTGCCGATAGGCATATCAGATAAAGTTGCTGATAGGCATTTAAAATATATGTGCCGATAGGCATTTCAAATATAGGTGTCGACCGGCATTTCAGATATAAATGCCGAAAGGCATTTCAGATATAGGTGCCGATAGGCATTTCTGATGTGGTTGCCGATAGGCATTTCAAATATAGGTGCTGATAGGCATTTCAGATGTAGTTTCCGATAGGCATTTCAAAAATAGGTACCGATAGGCATTTCAGATATAGGTGCCGATAGGCATTTCAGATATAGTTGCCGATTGGCATTTTTTAAAATAGGTGCCGATAGGCATTTCAGATATAGAAGCCGATAGGTATTTCAAATATAGGTGTGGATAGGCATTTCAGATATAGAAGCCGATAGGTATTTCAAATATAGGTGTCGATAGCTATTTCAGATATGGTTGCCGATAAGCATTTCAAATAAAGGTGCTGATAGGCATTTCAGATGTAGTTTCCGATAGGCATTTAAAAAATAGGTGCCGATAGGCATTTCAGATATAGGTGCCGATAGGCATCTCAGATATAGTTACCGATTGGCATTTTAAAAATAGGTGTCGATAGGCATTTCAGATATAGAAGCCGATAGGCATTTCAAATATAGGTGCCGATAGGCATTCCAGATATGGTTGCCGATAGGCATTTCAAATATAGGTGCCGATAGGCATTCCAGATATGGTTGCCGATAGGCATTTCAAATATAGGTTCTGATAGGCATTTCAGATGGAGTTTCCGATAGGCATTTCAAAAATAGGTGCCGATAGGCATTTCAGATATAGGTGCCGATAGGCATTTCAGATATAGTTGCCGATTGGTATTTTAAAAATAGGTGCCGATAGGCATTTCAGATATAGAAGCCGATAGGCATTTCAAATATAGGTGCCGATAGGCATTCCAGATATGGTTGCCGATAGGCATTTCAAATATAAGTGCTGATAATCATTTCAGATGTAGTTTCCGATAGGCATTTCAAAAATAGGTACCGATAGGCATTTCAGATATAGTTGCCATTTGGCATTTTAAAAAAAGGTGTCGATAGGCATTTCAGATATAAGTGCCGATTGGCATTTCAGATATAGTTGCCGATTGGCATTTTAAAAATAGGTGCCGATAGGCATTTCAGATATAGAAGCCGATAGGGATTTCAAATATAGGTGTCGATAGGCATTTCAGATATGGTTGCCGATAGGCATTTCAAATATAGGTGCTGATAGACATTTCAGATGTAGTTTCCGATAGGCATTTCAAAAATAGGTGCCGATAGGTATTTCAGATATAGGTGCCGATTGACATTTCAGATATAGTTGCCGATTGGCATTTTAAAAATAGGTGCCGATAGGCATTTCAGATATATAAGCCGATAGGCATTTCAGATGTAGTTGCCGATTGGCATTTTAAAAATAAGTGCCGATAGGCATTTTAGATATAGAAGCCGATAGGTATTTCAAATATAGGTGTGGATAGGCATTTCAGATATGGTTGCCGATAGGCATTTCAAATATAGGTGCTGATAGTCATTTCAGATGTAGTTTCCGATAGGCATTTCAAAAATAGGTTCCGATAGGCATTTTAGATATAGGTGCCGATAGGCATTTCAGATATACTTACCGATTGGCATTTTAAAAATAGGTGCCGATAGGCATTTTAGATATAGAAGCCGATAGGTATTTCAAATATAGGTGTGGATAGGCATTTCAGATATGGTTGCCGATAGGCATTTCAAATATAGGTGCTGATAGTCATTTCAGATGTAGTTTCCGATAGGCATTTAAAAAATAGGTTCCGATAGGCATTTTAGATATAGGTGCCGATAGGCATTTCAGATATACTTAAAGATTGGCATTTCAAAAATAGGTGCCGATAGGCATTTCTGATGTGGTTGCCGATAGGCATTTCAAATATAGGTGCTGATAGGCATTTCAGATGTAGTTTTCGATAGGCATTTCAAAAATAGGTGCCGATAGGCATTTCAGATATAGGTGCCGATAGGCACTTCAGATATAAATGCCGATTGGCATTTTAAAAATAGGTGCCGATAGGCATTTCAGATATAGAAGCCGATAGGGATTTCAAATATAGGTGTCGATAGGCATTTCAGATATGGTTGCCGATAAGCATTTCAAATATAGGTGCTGATAGGCATTTCAGAAGTAGTTTCCGATAGGCATTTCAAAAATTGATGCCGATAGGCATTTCGGATATAGGTGCCGATAGGCATTTCAGATATAGTTGCCGATTGGCATTTTAAAAACAGGTGCTGATAGGCATTTCAGATATAGAAGCCGATAGGTATTTCAAATATAGGTGTCGATAGGCATTTCAGATATGGTTGCCGATAGGCATTTCAAATATAGGAGCAGATAGGCATTTCAGATGTAGTTTCCGAAAGGCATTTCAAAAATATATGCCGATAGGCATTTCAGATATAGGTGCCGATAGGCATTTCAGATATAGTTGCCGATTGGTATTTTAAAAATAGGTGCCGATAGGCATTTCAGATATAGAAGCCGATAGGCATTTCAAATATAGGTGCCGATATGCATTCCAGATATAGTTGCCGATAGGCATTTCAAATATAAGTGCTGATAATCATTTCAAATGTAGTTTCCGATAGGCATTTCAAAAATAGGTACCGATAGGCATTTCAGATATAGGTGCCGATAGGCATTTCTGATATAGTTGCCAATTGGCATTTTAAAAATAGGCGTCGATAGGCATTTCAGATATAGAACCCGATAGGCATTTCAAATATAGGTGCCGATAGGCATTCCAGATATGGTTGCCGATAGGCATTTCAAATATAGGTGCTGATAGGCATTTCAGATGGAGTTTCCGATAGGCATTTCAAAAGTTGGTGCCGATAGGCATTTCAGATATAGGTGCCGATAGGCATTTCAGATATAGTTGCCGATTGGCATTTTAAAAATAGGTGCCGATAGGCATTTTAGATATAGAAGCCGATAGGTATTTCAAATACAGGTGTGGATAGGCATTTCAGATATGGTTGCCGATAGGCATTTCAAATATAGGTGCTGATAGTCATTTCAGATGTTGTTTCCGAAAGGCATTTCAAAAATAGGTTCCGATAGGCATTTCAATTATAGGTGCCGATAGGCATTTCAGATATACTTTCCGATTGGCATTTCAAAAATAGGTGCCGATAGGCATTTCAGATATAGGTGCCGATAGGCATATCAGATATAGTTGCCGATAGGCATTTAAAATATAGGTGCCGATATGCATTTCAAATATAGGTGTCGATCGGCATTTCAGATATAAATGCCGTAGGCCATTTCAGATATAGGTGCCGATAGGCATTTCCGATGTGGTTGCCGACAGGCATTTCAAATATAAATGCTGATAGGCATTTCAGATGTAGTTTTCGATAGGCATTTCAAAAATAGGTGCCGATAGGCATTTGAGATATAGGTGCCGATAGGCACTTCAGATATAGTTGCCGATTGGCATTTTAAAAATAGGTGCCGATAGGCATTTTAGATATAGAAGCCGATAGGCATTTCAAATATAGGCGCCGATAGGCATTCCAGATATGGTTGTCGATAGGCATTTCAAATATAAGTGCTGATAATCATTTCAGATTTAGTTTCCGATAGGCATTTCAAAAATAGGTACCGATAGGCATTTCAGATATAGGTGCCGATAGGCATTTCAGATATAGTTCCCAATTGGCATTTTAAAAATAGGTGTCGATAGGCATTTCAGATATAGGTGCCGATTGGCATTTCAGATATAGTTGCCGATTGACATTTTAAAAATAGGTGCCGATAGGCATTTCAGATATATAAGCCGACAGGCATTTCAGATGTAGTTGCCGATTGGCATTTAAAATATAGGTGCCGATATGCATTTCAAATATAGGTGTCGATCGGCATTTCAGATATAAATGCCGTAGGCCATTTCAGATATAGGTGCCGATAGGCATTTCCGATGTGGTTGCCGATAGGCATTTCAAATATAAATGCTGATAGTCATTTCAGATGTAGTTTCCGATAGGCATTTCAAAAATAGGTTCCGATAGGCATTTTAGATATAGGTGCCGATAGGCATTTTAGATATACTTACCGATTGGCATTTTAAAAATAGGTGCCGATAGGCATTTTAGATATAGAAGCCGATAGGTATTTCAAATATAGGTGTGGATAGGCATTTCAGATATGTTTGCCGATAGGCATTTCAAATATAGGTGCTGATAGTCATTTCAGATGTAGTTTCCTATAGGCATTTCAAAAATAGGTTCCGATAGGCATTTTAGATATAGGTGCCGATAGGCATTTCAGATATACTTAAAGATTGGCATTTCAAAAATAGGTGCCGATAGGCATTTCAGATATAGGTGCCGATAGGCTTATCAGATATAGTTGCCGATAGGCATTTAAAATAAAAGCGCCGATAGGCATTTCAAATATAGGTGTCGATCGGCATTTCAGATATAAATGCCGAAAGGCATTTCATTTATAGGTGCCGATAGGCATTTCTGATGTGGTTGCCGATAGGCATTTCAAATATAGGTGCTGATAGGTATTTCAGATGTAGTTTTCGATAGGCATTTCAAAAATAGGTGCCGATAGGCATTTCAGATATAGGTGCCGATAGGCACTTCAGATATAAATGCCGATTGGCATTTTAAAAATAGGTGCCGATAGGCATTTCAGATATAGAAGCCGATAGGCATTTCAATAATAGGCGCCGATAGGCATTCGAGATATGGTTGCCGATAGGCATATCAAATATAGGTGCTGATAGGCATTTCAGATGTAGTTTCCGATGGGCATTTCAAAAATAGGTGCCGATAGGCATTACAGATATAGGTGCCGATAGGCATTTCAGATATAGTTGCCGATTGGCATTTTAAAAATAGGTGCCGATAGGCATTTCAGATATAGAAGCCGATAGGGATTTCAAATATAGGTGTCGATAGGCATTTCAGATATGGTTGCCGATAAGCATTTCAAATATAGGTGCTGATAGGCATTTCAGATGTAGTTTCCGATAGGCATTTCAAAAATAGGTGCCGATAGGCATTTCAGATATAGGTGCCGATAGGCATTTCAGATATAGTTGCCGATTGGCATTTTAAAAATAGGTGCCGATAGGCATTTCAGATATAGAAGCCGATAGGCATTTCAAATATAGGTGCCGATAGGCATTCCAGATATGTTTGCCGATAGGCATTTAAAATATAGGTGCTGATAGGCATTTTTAATGTAGTTTCCGATAGGCATTTCAAAAATTGATGCCGATAGGCATTTCGGATATAGGTGCCGATAGGCATTTCAGATATAGTTGCCGATTGGCATCTTAAAAACAGGTGCCGATAGGCATTTCAGATATAGAAGCCGATAGGTATTTCAAATATAGGTGTCGATAGGCATTTCAGATATGGTTGCCGATAGGCATTTCAAATATAGGAGCAGATAGGCATTTCAGATGTAGTTTCCGAAAGGCATTTAAAAAATATATGCCGATAGGCATTTCAGATATAGGTGCTGATAGGCATTTCAGATATACTTAAAGATTGGCATTTCAAAAACAGGTGCCGATATGTATTTCAGATATAGGTGCCGATAGGCTTATCAGATATAGTTGCCGATAGGCATTTAAAATAAAAGTGCCGATAGGCATTTCAAATATAGGTGTCGATCGGCATTTCAGATATAAATGCCGAAAAGCATTTCAGATATAGGTGCCGATAGGCATTTCTGATGTGGTTGTTGATAGGCATTTCAAATATAGGTGCTGATAGGCATTTCAGATGTAGTTTTCGATAGGCATTTCAAAAATAGGTGCCGATAGGCATTTCAGATATAGGTGCCGATAGGCACTTCAGATATAAATGCCGATTGGCATTTTAAAAATAGGTGCCGATAGGCATTTCAGATATAGAAGCCGATAGGCATTTCAAATATAGGCGCCGATAGGCATTCCAGATATGGTTGCCGATAGGCATTTCAAATATAGGTGCTGATAGGCATTTCAGATGTAGTTTCCGATAGGCATTTCAAAAATAGGTGGCGATAGGCATATTAGATATAGGTGCCGATAGGCATTTCAGATATAGTTGCCGATTGGCATTTTAAAAATAGGTGCCGATAGGCATTTCAGATATAGAAGCCGATAGGGATTTCAAATATAGGTGTCGATAGGCATTTCAGATATGGTTGCCGATAAGCATTTCAAATATAGGTGCTGATAGGCATTTCAGATATAGAAGCCGATAGGTATTTCAAATATAGGTGTCGATAGGCATTTCAGATATGGTTGCCGATAGTCATTTCAAATATAGGAGCAGATAGGCATTTCAGATGTATTTTCCGAAAGGCATTTCAAAAATATATGCCGATAGGCATTTCAGATATAGGTGCCGATAGGCATATCAGATATAGTTGCCGATAGGCATTTAAAATATATGTGCCAATAGGCATTTCAGATATAGTTGCCGATTGGCATTTTAAAAATAGGTGCCGATAGGCATTTCAGCTATAGAAGCCGATAGGTATTTCAAATATAGGTGTCGATAGGCATTTCAGATATGGTTGCCGATAGTCATTTCAAATATAGGAGCAGATAGGCATTTCAGATGTAGTTTCCGAAAGGCATTTCAAAAATATATGCCGATAGGCATTTCAGATATAGGTGCCGATAGGCATTTCAGATATAGTTGCCGATTGGTATTTTAAAAATAGGTGCCGGTAGGCATTTCAGATATAGAAGCCGATAGGTATTACAAATATAGTTGCCGATAGGCATTTCAGATATGGTTGCCGATAGGCATATCAAATATAAGCGGTGATAATCATTTCAGATGTAGTTTCCGATAGGCATTTCAAAAATAGGTACCGATAGGCATTTCAGATATAGGTGCCGATAGGCATTTCAGATATAGTTGCCGATTGGCATTTTAAAAATAGGTGCCGATAGGCATTTCAGATATAGAAGCCGATAGGTATTTCAAATATATGTGTGGATAGGCATTTCAGATATGGTTGCCGATAGGCATTTCAAATATAGGTGCTGATAGTCATTTCAGATGTAGTTTCCGATAGGCATTTCAAAAATAGGTTCCGATAGGCATTTCAGATATAGGTGCCGATAGGCATTTCAGATATACTTACCGATTAGCATTTTAAAAATAGGTGCCGATAGGCATTTTAGATGTAGTTTCCGATAGGCATTTCAAAAATAGGTGCCGATAGGCATTTCAGATATAGGTGCCGATAGGCATATCAGATATAGTTGCCGATAGGCATTTAAAATATATGTGCCGATAGGCATTTCAAATATAAGTGCTGATAATCATTTCAGATGTAGTTTCCGATAGGCATTTCAAAAATAGGTACCGATAGGCATTTCAGATATAGTTGCCGATTGGCATTTTAAAATAGGTGCCGATAGGCATTTCAGATATAGAAGCCGATAGGGATTTCAAATATAGGTGTCAAAAGGCATTTCAGATATGGTTGCCGATAGGCATTTCAAATATAGGTGCTGATAGGCATTTCAGATGTAGTTTCCGATAGGCATTTCAAAAATAGGTGCCGATAGCCATTTCAGATATAGGTGCCGATTGGCATTTCAGATATAGTTGCCGATTGGCATTTTAAAAATAGGTGCCGATAGGCATTTCAGATATATAAGCCGATAGGCATTTCAGATGTAGTTGCCGATTGGCATTTTAAAAATAGGTGCCGATAGGCATTTTAGATATAGAAGCCGATAGGTATTTCAAATATAGGTGTGGATAGGCATTTCAGATATGGTTGCCGATAGGCATTTCAAATATAGGTGCTGATAGTCATTTCAGATGTAGTTTCCGATAGGCATTTCAAAAATAGGTGCCGATAGGCATTTCAGATATAGGTGCCGATAGGCATTTCAAATATAGGTGCTGATAGTCATTTCAGATGTAGTTTCCGATAGGCATTTCAAAAATAGGTTCCGATAGGCATTTCAGATATAGGTGCCGATAGGCATTTCAGATATACTTAAAGATTGGCATTTCAAAAATAGGTGCCGATAGGCATTTCAGATATAGGTGCCGATAGGCTTATCAGATATAGTTGCCGATAGGCATTTAAAATAAAAGTGCCGATAGGCATTTCAAATATAGGTGCGACCGGCATTTCAGATATAAATGCCGAAAGGCATTTCAGATATAGGTGCCGATAGGCATTTCAGATGTGGTTGCCGATAGGCATTTCAAATATAGGTGCTGATAGGCATTTCAGATGTAGTTTTCGATAGGCATTTCAAAAATAGGTGCCGATAGGCATTTCAGATATAGGTGCCGATAGGCACTTCAGATATGGTTGCCGAAAGGCATTTCAAATATAGGTGCCGATAGGCATTCCAGATATGGTTGCCGATAGGCATTTCAAATATAGGTGCTGATAGGCTTTTCAGATGGAGTTTCCGATAGGCATTTCAAAAATAGGTGCCGATAGGCATTTCAGATATAGGTGCCGATAGGCATTTCAGATATAGTTGCCGATTGGCATTTTAAAAATAGGTGTCGATAGGCATTTCAGATATAGAAGCCGATAGGCATTTCAAATATAGGTGCCGATAGGCATTGCAGATATGGTTGCCGATAGGCATTTCAAATATAGGTGCCGATAGGCATTCCAGATATGGTTGCCGATAGGCATTTCAAATATAGGTGCTGATAAGCATTTCAGATGAATTTTCCGATAGGCATTTCAAAAATAGGTGCCGATAGGAATTGCAGATATAGGTGCCGATAGGCATTTCAGATATAGTTGCCAATTGGCATTTTAAAAATAGGTGTCGATAGGCATTTCAGATATAGGTGTCGATAGGTATTTCAGATATAGGTGCCGATTGGCATTCCAGATATAGTTGCCGATTGGCATTTTAAAAATAGGTGCCGATAGGCATTTCAGATATAGAAGCCGATAGGGATTTCAAATAAAGGTGTCGATAGGCATTTCAGATATGGCTGCCGATAGGCATTTCAAATATAGGTGCTGATAGGCATTTCAGATGTAGTTTCCGATAGGCATTTCAAAAATAGGTGCCGATAGGCATTTCAGATATAGGTGCCGATTGGCATTTCAGATATAGTTGCCGATTGGCATTTTAAAAATAGGTGCCGATAGGCATTTCAGATATATAAGCCGATAGGCATTTCTAATGTAGTTGCCGATTGGCATTTTAAAAATATGTGCCGATAGGCATTTTAGATATAGAAGCCGATAGGTATTTCAAATATAGGTGTGGATAGGCATTTCAGATATGGTTGCCGATAGGCATTTCAAATATAGGTGCTGATAGTCATTTCAGATGTAGTTTCCGATAGGCATTTCAAAAATAGGTTCCGATAGGCATTTTAGATATAGGTGCTGATAGGCATTTCAGATATACTTACCGAATGGCATTTTAAAAATAGGTGCCGATAGGCATTTTAGATATAGAAGCCGATAGGTATTTCAAATATAGGTGTGGATAGGCATTTCAGATATGGTTGCCGATAGGCATTGCAAACATAGGTGCTGATAGTCATTTCAGATGTAGTTTCCGATAGGCATTTCAAAAAAAGGTTCCGATAGGCATTTTAGATATAGGTGCCGATAGGCATTTCAGATATACTTAAAGATTGGCATTTCAAAAATAGGTGCCGATAGGCATTTCAGATATCGGTGCCGATAGGCATTTAAAATAAAAGTGCCGATAGGCATTTCAAATATAGGTGTCGACCGGCATTTCAGATATAAATGCCGAAAGGCATTTCAAATATAGGTGCCGATAGGCATTTCTGATGTGGTTGCCGATAGGCATTTCAAATATAGGTGCTGATAGGCATTTCAGATGTAGTTTTCGATAGGCATTTCAAAAATAGGTGCCGATAGGCATTTCAGATATAGGTGCCGATAGGCACTTCAGATATAAATGCCGATTGGCATTTTAAAAATAGGTGCCGATAGGCATTTCAGATATAGAAGCCGATAGGGATTTCAAATATAGGTGTCGATAGGCATTTCAGATATGGTTGCCGATAAGCATTTCAAATATAGGTGCTGATAGGCATTTCAGATGTAGTTTCCGATAGGCATTTCAAAAATTGATGCCGATAGGCATTTCGGATATAGGTGCCGATAGGCATTTCAGATATAGAAGCCGATAGGTATTTCAAATATAGGTGTCGATAGGCATTTCAGATATGGTTGCCGATAGGCATTTCAAATATAGGAGCAGATAGGCATTTCAGATGTAGTTTCCGAAAGGCATTTCAAAAATATATGACGATAGGCATTTCAGATATAGGTGCCGATAGGCATTTCAGATATAGTTGCCGATTGGTATTTTAAAAATAGGTGCCGATAGGCATTTCAGATATAGAAGCCGATAGGCATTTCAAATATAGGTGCCGATAGGCATTCCAGATATGGTTGCCGATAGGCATTTCAAATATAAGTGCTGATATCATTTCAGATGTAGTTTCCAATAGGCATTTCAAAAATAGGTACCGATAGGCATTTTAGATATAGGTGCCGATAGGCATTTCAGATATAGTTGCCAATTGGCATTTTAAAAATAGGTGTCGATAGGCATTTCAGATATAGAACCCGATAGGCATTTCAAATATAGGTGCCGATAGGCATTCCAGATATGGTTGCCGATAGGCATTTCAAATATAGGTGCTGATAGGCATTTCAGATGGAGTTTCCGATAGGCATTTCAAAAGTTGGTGCCGATAGGCATTTCAGATATAGGTGCCGATAGGCATTTAAGATATAGTTGCCGATTGGCATTTTAAAAATAGGTGCCGATAGGCATTTTAGATATAGAAGCCGATAGGTATTTCAAATACAGGTGTGGATAGGCATTTCAGATATGGTTGCCGATAGGCATTTCAAATATAGGTGCTGATAGTCATTTCAGATGTTGTTTCCGATAGGCATTTCAAAAATAAAGGTTCCGATAGGCATTTCAATTATAGGTGCCGATAGAAATTTCAGATATACTTTCCGATTGGCATTTTAAAAATAGGTGCCGATAGGCATTTCAGATATAGGTGCCGATAGGCATAACTGATATAGTTGCCGATAGGCATTTAAAATATAGGTGCCGATAGGCATTTCAATTATAGGTGTCGATCGGCATTTCAGATATAAAGGCCGTAGGGCATTTCAGATATAGGTGCCGATAGGCATTTCAGATATAATTGCCAATTGGCATTTTAAAAATAGGTGTTGATAGGCATTTCAGATATAGGTGCCGATAGGCATTTCAGATATAGTTGCCAATTGGCATTTTAAAAATAGGTGTCGATAGGCATTTCAGATATAGGTGCCGATTGGCATTTCAGATATAGTTGCCGATTGGCATTTTAAAAATAGGTGCCGATAGGCATTTCAGATGTAGTTGCCGATTGGCATTTTAAAAATAGGTGCCGATAGGCATTTTAGATATAGAAGCCGATAGGTATTTCAAATATAGGTGTGGATAGGCATTTCAGATATGGTTGCCGATAGGCATTTCAAATATAGGTGCTGATAGTCATTTCAGATGTAGTTTCCGATAGGCATTTCAAAAATAGGTTCCGATAGGCATTTTAGATATAGGTGCCGATAGGCATTTCAGATATACTTACCGATTGGCATTTTAAAAATAGGTGCCGATAGGCATTTTAGATATAGAAGCCGATAGGTATTTCAAATATAGGTGTGGATGGGCATATCAGATATGGTTGCCGATAGGCATTTCAAATATAGATGCTGATAGTCATTTCAGATGTAGTTTCCGATAGGCATTTCAAAAATAGGTTCCGATAGGCATTTCAGATATAGGTGCCGATAGGCATTTCAGATATAATTGCCGATTGGTATTTTAAAAATAGGTGCCGAAAGGCATTTCAGTTATAGGTGGCGATAGGCATTTCTGATGTGGTTGCCCATAGGCATTTCAAATATAGGTGCTGATAGGCATTTCAGATGTAGTTTCCGATAGGCATTTCAAAAATAGGTACCGATAGGCATTTCAGATATAGGTGCCGATAGGCATTTAAGATATAGTTGCCGATTGGCATTTTAAAAATAGGTGCCGATAGGCATTTCAGATATAGAAGCCGATAGGCATTTCAAATATAGGTGCCAAAAGGCATTCCAGATATGTTTGCCGATAGGCATTTCAAATATAGGTGTTGACAGTCATTTCAGATGTAGTTTCCGATAGGCATTTCAAAAATATGTTCCGATAGGCATTTCAGATATAGGTGCCGATAGGCATTTCAGATATACTTACCGATTGGCATTTTAAAAATAGGTGCCGATAGGCATTTTAGATGTAGTTTCCGATAGGCATTTCAAAAATAGGTGCCGATAGGCATTTCAGATATAGGTGCCGATAGGCATATCAGATATAGTTGCCGATAGGCATTTAAAATATATGTGCAGATAGGCATTTCAAATATAGGTGTCGACCGGCATTTCAGATATAAATGCCGAAAGGCATTTCAGATATAGGTGCCGATAGGCATTTCTGATGTGGTTGCCGATAGGCATTTCAAATATAGGTGCTGATAGGCATTTCAGATGAAGTTTCCGATAGGCATTTCAAAAATAGGTACCGATAGGCATTTCACATATAGGTGCCGATAGGCATTTCAGATATAGTTGCCGATTGGCATTTTAAAAATAGGTGCCGATATGCATTTCAGATATAGAAGCCGATAGGTATTTCAAATACAGGTGTGGATAGGCATTTCAGATATGGTTGCCGATAGGCATTTCAAATATAGGTGCTGATAGTCATTTCAGATGTAGTTTCCGATAGGCATTTCAAAAATAGGTTCCGATAGGCATTTTAGATATAGGTGCCGATAGGCATTTCAGATATAGTTGCCAATTGGCATTTTAAAAATAGGTGTCGATAGGCATTTCAGATATAGAACCCGATAGGCATTTCAAATATAGGTGCCGATAGGCATTCCAGATATGGTTGCCGATAGGCATTTCAAATATAGGTGCTGATAGGCATTTCAGATGGAGTTTCCGATAGGCATTTCAAAAGTTGGTGCCGATAGGCATTTCAGATATAGGTGCCGATAGGCATTTAAGATATAGTTGCCGATTGGCATTTTAAAAATAGGTGCCGATAGGCATTTTAGATATAGAAGCCGATAGGTATTTCAAATACAGGTGTGGATAGGCATTTCAGATATGGTTGCCGATAGGCATTTCAAATATAGGTGCTGATAGTCATTTCAGATGTTGTTTCCGATAGGCATTTCAAAAATAAAGGTTCCGATAGGCATTTCAATTATAGGTGCCGATAGAAATTTCAGATATACTTTCCGATTGGCATTTTAAAAATAGGTGCCGATAGGCATTTCAGATATAGGTGCCGATAGGCATAACTGATATAGTTGCCGATAGGCATTTAAAATATAGGTGCCGATAGGCATTTCAATTATAGGTGTCGATCGGCATTTCAGATATAAAGGCCGTAGGGCATTTCAGATATAGGTGCCGATAGGCATTTCAGATATAATTGCCAATTGGCATTTTAAAAATAGGTGTTGATAGGCATTTCAGATATAGGTGCCGATAGGCATTTCAGATATAGTTGCCAATTGGCATTTTAAAAATAGGTGTCGATAGGCATTTCAGATATAGGTGCCGATTGGCATTTCAGATATAGTTGCCGATTGGCATTTTAAAAATAGGTGCCGATAGGCATTTCAGATGTAGTTGCCGATTGGCATTTTAAAAATAGGTGCCGATAGGCATTTTAGATATAGAAGCCGATAGGTATTTCAAATATAGGTGTGGATAGGCATTTCAGATATGGTTGCCGATAGGCATTTCAAATATAGGTGCTGATAGTCATTTCAGATGTAGTTTCCGATAGGCATTTCAAAAATAGGTTCCGATAGGCATTTTAGATATAGGTGCCGATAGGCATTTCAGATATACTTACCGATTGGCATTTTAAAAATAGGTGCCGATAGGCATTTTAGATATAGAAGCCGATAGGTATTTCAAATATAGGTGTGGATGGGCATATCAGATATGGTTGCCGATAGGCATTTCAAATATAGATGCTGATAGTCATTTCAGATGTAGTTTCCGATAGGCATTTCAAAAATAGGTTCCGATAGGCATTTCAGATATAGGTGCCGATAGGCATTTCAGATATAATTGCCGATTGGTATTTTAAAAATAGGTGCCGAAAGGCATTTCAGTTATAGGTGGCGATAGGCATTTCTGATGTGGTTGCCCATAGGCATTTCAAATATAGGTGCTGATAGGCATTTCAGATGTAGTTTCCGATAGGCATTTCAAAAATAGGTACCGATAGGCATTTCAGATATAGGTGCCGATAGGCATTTAAGATATAGTTGCCGATTGGCATTTTAAAAATAGGTGCCGATAGGCATTTCAGATATAGAAGCCGATAGGCATTTCAAATATAGGTGCCAAAAGGCATTCCAGATATGTTTGCCGATAGGCATTTCAAATATAGGTGTTGACAGTCATTTCAGATGTAGTTTCCGATAGGCATTTCAAAAATATGTTCCGATAGGCATTTCAGATATAGGTGCCGATAGGCATTTCAGATATACTTACCGATTGGCATTTTAAAAATAGGTGCCGATAGGCATTTTAGATGTAGTTTCCGATAGGCATTTCAAAAATAGGTGCCGATAGGCATTTCAGATATAGGTGCCGATAGGCATATCAGATATAGTTGCCGATAGGCATTTAAAATATATGTGCAGATAGGCATTTCAAATATAGGTGTCGACCGGCATTTCAGATATAAATGCCGAAAGGCATTTCAGATATAGGTGCCGATAGGCATTTCTGATGTGGTTGCCGATAGGCATTTCAAATATAGGTGCTGATAGGCATTTCAGATGAAGTTTCCGATAGGCATTTCAAAAATAGGTACCGATAGGCATTTCACATATAGGTGCCGATAGGCATTTCAGATATAGTTGCCGATTGGCATTTTAAAAATAGGTGCCGATATGCATTTCAGATATAGAAGCCGATAGGTATTTCAAATACAGGTGTGGATAGGCATTTCAGATATGGTTGCCGATAGGCATTTCAAATATAGGTGCTGATAGTCATTTCAGATGTAGTTTCCGATAGGCATTTCAAAAATAGGTTCCGATAGGCATTTCAGATATAGGTGCCGATAGGCATTTCAGATATACATACCGATTGGCATTTTAAAAATAGGTGCCGATAGGCATTTTAGATGTAGTTTCCGATAGGCATTTCAAAAATAGGTGCCGATAGGCATTTCAGATATAGGTGCCGATAGGCATATCAGATATAGTTGCCGATAGGCATTTAAAATATATGTGCCGATAGGCATTTCAAATATAGGTTTCGACCGGCATTTCAGATATAAATGCCGAAAGGCATTTCAGATATAGGTGCCGATAGGCATTTCTGATGTGGTTGCCGATAGGCATTTCAAATATAGGTGCTGATAGGCATTTCAGATGTAGTTTCCGATAGGCATTTCAAAAATAGGTACCGATAGGCATTTCAGATATAGGTGCCGATAGGCATTTCAGATATAGTTGCCGATTGGCATTTTAAAAATAGGTGCCGATAGGCATTTCAGATATAGAAGCCGATAGGTATTTCAAATATAGGTGTGGTTAGGCATTTCTGATATGGTTGCCGATAGGCATTTCAAATATAGGTGCTGATAGTCATTTCAGATGTAGTTTACGATAGGCATTTCAAAAATAGGTTCCGATAGGCATTTCAGATATAGGTGCCGATAGGCATTTCAGATATACTTACCGATTGGCATTTTAAAAATAGGTGCCGATAGGCATTTTAGATGTAGTTTCCGATAGGCATTTCAAAAATAGGTGCCGATAGGCATTTCAGATATAGGTGTCGGTAGGCATATCAGATATAGTTGCCGATAGGCATTTAAAATATATGTGCCGATAGGAATTTCAAATATAGGTGTCGACCGGCATTTCAGATATAAATGCCGAAAGGCATTTCAGATATAGGTGCCGATAGGCATTTCTGATGTGGTTGCCGATAGGCATTTCAAATATAGGTGCTGATAGGCATTTCAGATGTAGTTTCCGATAGGCATTTCAAAAATAGGTACCGATAGGCATTTCAGATATAGGTGCCGATAGGCATTTCAGATATAGTTGCCGATTGGCATTTTAAAAATAGGTGCCGATAGGCATTTCAGATATAGAAGCCGATAGGTATTTCAAATATAGGTGTGGATAGGCATTTCAGATATGGTTGCCGATAGGCATTTCATATATAGGTGCTGATAGTCATTTCAGATGTAGTTTCCGATAGGCATTTCAAAAATAGGTTCCGATAGGCATTTCAGATATAGGTGCCGATAGGCATTTCAAATATACTTACCGATTGGCATTTTAAAAATAGGTGCCGATAGGCATTTTAGATGTAGTTTCCGATAGGCATTTCAAAAATAGGTTCCGATAGGCATTTCAGATATACTTACCGATTGGCATTTTAAAAATAGGTGCCGATAGGCATTTTAGATGTAGTTTCCGATAGGCATTTCAAAAATAGGTGCCGATAGGCATTTCAGATATAGGTGCCGATAGGCATTACAGATATAGTTGCCGATAGGCATTTAAAATATATGTGCCGATAGGCATTTTAAATATAGGTGTCGACCGGCATTTCAGATATAAATGCCGAAAGGCATTTCAGATATAGGTGCCAATAGGCATTTCTGATGTGGTTGCCGATAGGTATTTCAAATATAGGTGCTGATAGGCATTTTAGATGTAGTTTCCGATAGGCATTTCAAAAATAGGTACCGATAGGCATTTCAGATATAGGTGCCGATAGGCATTTCAGATATAGAAGCCGATAGGGATTTCAAATAGAGGTGTCGATAGGCATTTCAGATATGGTTGCCGATAGGCATTTCAAATATAGGTGCCGATAGGCATTCCAGATATGGTTGCCGATAGGCATTTCAAATATAGGTGCTGATAGGCATTTCAGATGGAGTTTCCGATAGGCATTTCAAAAATAGGTGCCGATAGGCATTCCAGATATGGTTGCCGATAGGCATTTCAAATATAGGTGCCGATAGGCATTCCAGATATGGTTGCCGATAGGCATTTCAAATATAGGTGCTGATAGGCATTTCAGATGTAGTTTCCGATAGGCATTTCAAAAATAGGTACCGATAGGCATTTCAGATATAGGTGCCGATAGGCATTTCAGATATAGAAGCCGATAGGGATTTCAAATATAGGTGTCGATAGGCATTTCAGATATGGTTGCCGATAGGCATTTTAAATATAGGTGCCGATAGGCATTCCAGATATGGTTGCCGATAGGCATTTCAAATATAGGTGCTGATAGGCATTTCAGATGGAGTTTCCGATAGGCATTTCAAAAATAGGTGCCGATAGGCATTTCAGATATAGGTGCCGATAGGCATTTCAGATATAGTTGCCGATTGGTATTTTAAAAATAGGTGCCGATAGGCATTTCAGATATAGAAGCCAATAGGCATTTCAAATATAGGTGCCGATAGGCAATCCAGATATGGTTGCCGATAGGCATTTCAAATATAAGTGCTGATAATCATTTCAGATGTAGTTTCCGATAGGCATTTCAAAAATAGGTACCGATAGGCATTTCAGATATAGTTGCCGATTGGCATTTTAAAATAGGTGCCGATAGGCATTTCAGATATAGAAGCCGATAGGGATTTCAAATATAGGTGTCAAAAGGCATTTCAGATATGGTTGCCGATAGGCATTTCAAATATAGGTGCTGATAGGCATTTCAGATGTAGTTTCCGATAGGCATTTCAAAAATAGGTGCCGATAGCCATTTCAGATATAGGTGCCGATTGGCATTTCAGATATAGTTGCCGATTGGCATTTTAAAAATAGGTGCCGATAGGCATTTCAGATATATAAGCCGATAGGCATTTCAGATGTAGTTGCCGATTGGCATTTTAAAAATAGGTGCCGATAGGCATTTTAGATATAGAAGCCGATAGGTATTTCAAATATAGGTGTGGATAGGCATTTCAGATATGGTTGCCGATAGGCATTTAAAATATAGGTGCTGATAGTCATTTCAGATGTAGTTTCCGATAGGCATTTCAAAAATAGGTGCCGATAGGCATTTCAGATATAGGTGCCGATAGGCATTTCAAATATAGGTGCTGATAGTCATTTCAGATGTAGTTTCCGATAGGCATTTCAAAAATAGGTTCCGATAGGCATTTCAGATATAGGTGCCGATAGGCATTTCAGATATACTTAAAGATTGGCATTTCAAAAATAGGTGCCGATAGGCATTTCAGATATAGGTGCCGATAGGCTTATCAGATATAGTTGCCGATAGGCATTTAAAATAAAAGTGCCGATAGACATTTCAAATATAGGTGCGACCGGCATTTCAGATATAAATGCCGAAAGGCATTTCAGATATAGGTGCCGATAGGCATTTCAGATGTGGTTGCCGATAGGCATTTCAAATATAGGTGCTGATAGGCATTTCAGATGTAGTTTTCGATAGGCATTTCAAAAATAGGTGCCGATAGGCATTTCAGATATAGGTGCCGATAGGCACTTCAGATATGGTTGCCGAAAGGCATTTCAAATATAGGTGCCGATAGGCATTCCAGATATGGTTGCCGATAGGCATTTCAAATATAGGTGCTGATAGGCTTTTCAGATGGAGTTTCCGATAGGCATTTCAAAAATAGGTGCCGATAGGCATTTCAGATATAGGTGCCGATAGGCATTTCAGATATAGTTGCCGATTGGCATTTTAAAAATAGGTGTCGATAGGCATTTCAGATATAGAAGCCGATAGGCATTTCAAATATAGGTGCCGATAGGCATTGCAGATATGGTTGCCGATAGGCATTTCAAATATAGGTGCCGATAGGCATTTCAGATATGGTTGCCGATAGGCATTTCAAATATAGGTGCTGATAAGCATTTCAGATGAATTTTCCGATAGGCATTTCAAAAATAGGTGCCGATAGGCATTTCAGATATAGGTGCCGATAGGCATTTCAGATATAGTTGCCGATTGGAATTTTAAAAATAGGTGCCGATAGGCATTTCAGATATAGAAGCCAATAGGCATTTCAAATATAGGTGTCGATAGGCATTCCAGATATGGTTGCCGATAGGCATTTCAAATATAAGTGCTGATAATCATTTCAGATGTAGTGTCCGATAGGCATTTCAAAAATAGGTACCGATAGGCATTTCAGATATAGGTGCCGATAGGCATTTCAGATATAGTTGCCAATTGGCATTTTAAAAATAGGTGTCGATAGGCATGTCAGATATAGGTGCCGATTGGCATTTCAGATATAGTTGCCGATTGGCATTTTAAAAATAGGTGCCGATAGGCATTTCAGATATAGAAGCCGATAAGGATTTCAAATATAGGTGTCGATAGGCATTTCAGATATGGTTGCCGATAGGCATTTCAAATATAGGTGCTGATAGGCATTTCAGATGTAGTTTCCGATAGGCATTTCAAAAATAGGTGCCGATAGGCATTTTAGATATAGGTGCCGATTGGCATTTCAGATATAGTTGCCGATTGGCATTTTAAAAATAGGCGCCGATAGGCATTTCAGATATATAAGCCGATAGGCATTTCAGATGTAGTTGCCGATTGGCATTTTAAAAATAGGTGCCGATAGGCATTTTAGATATAGAAGCCGATAGGTATTTCAAATATAGGTGTGGATAGGCATTTCAGATATGGTTGCCGATAGGCATTTCAAATATAGGTGCTGATAGTCATTTCAGATGTAGTTTCCGATAGGCATTTCAAAAATAGGTTCCGATAGGCATTTTAGATATAGGTGCCGATAGGCATTTCAGATATATTTACCGATTGGCATTTTAAAAATAGGTGCCGATAGGCATTTTAGATATAGAAGCCGATAGGTATTTCAAATAGAGGTGCGGATAGGCATTTCAGATATGGTTGCCGATAGGCATTTCAAATATAGGTGCTGATAGTCATTTCAGATGTAGTTTCCGATAGGCATTTCAAAAATAGGTTCCGATAGGCATTTTAGATATAGGTGCCGATAGGCATTTCAGATATACTTAAAGATTGGCATTTCAAAAATAGGTGCCGATAGGCATTTCAGATATAGGTGCCGATAGGCTTATCAGATATAGTTGCCGATAGGCATTTAAAATAAAAGTGCCGATAGGCATTTCAAATATAGGTGTCGACCGGCATTTCAGATATAAATGCCGAAAGGCATTTCAGATATAGGTGCCGATAGGCATTTCTGATGTGGTTGCCGATGGGCATTTTAAATATAGGTGCTGATAGGCAATTCAGATGTAGTTTTCGATAGGCATTTCAAAAATAGGTGCCGATAGGTATTTCAGATATAGGTGCCGATAGGCACTTCAGATATAAATGCCGATTGGCATTTTAAAAATAGGTTCCGATAGGCATTTCAGATATAGAAGCCGATAGGGATTTCAAATATAGGTGTCGATAGGCATTTCAGATATGGTTGCCGATAAGCATTTCAAATATAGGTGCTGATAGGCATTTCAGATGTAGTTTCCGATAGGCATTTCAAAAATTGATGCCGATAGGCATTTCGGATATAGGTGCCGATAGGCATTTCAGATATAGTTGCCGATTAGCATTTTAAAAACAGGTGCCGATAGGCATTTCAGATATAGAAGCCGATAGGTATTTCAAATATAGGTGTCGATAGGCATTTCAGATATGGTTGCCGATAGGCATTTTTAAAATATAGGAGCAGATAGGCATTTCAGATGTAGTTTCCGAAAGGCATTTCAAAAATATATGCCGATAGGCATTTCAGATATAGAAGCCGATAGGCATTTCAGATATAGTTGCCGATTGGTATTTTAAAAATAGGTGCCGAAAGGCATATCATATATATGTGGCGATAGGCATTTCTGATGTGGTTGCCGATAGGCATTTCAAATATAGGTGCTGATAGGCATTTCAGATGTAGTTTCCGATAGGCATTTCAAAAATAGGTACCGATAGGCATTTCAGATATAGGTGCCGATAGGCATTTCAGATATAGTTGCCGATTGGCATTTTAAAAATAGGTGCCGATAGGCATTTCAGATATAAAAGCCGATAGGTATTTCAAATATAGGTGTGGATAGGCATTTCAGATATGGTTGCCCATAGGCATTTCAAATATAGGTGTTGATAGTCATTTCAGATGTAGTTTCCGATAGGCATTTCAAAAATATGTTCCGATAGGCATTTCAGATATAGGTGCCGATAGGCATTTCAGATATACTTACCGATTGGCATTTTAAAAATAGGTGCCGATAGGCATTTTAGATGTAGTTTCCGATAGGCATTTCAAAAATAGGTGCCGATAGGCATTTCAGAAATAGGTGCCGATAGGCATAACAGATATAGTTGCCGATAGGCATTTAAGATATATGTGCCGATAGGCATTTCAAATATAGGTGTCGACCGGCATTTCAGATATAAATGCCGAAAGGCATTTCAGATATAGGTGCCGATAGGCATTTCTGATGTGGTTGCCGATAGGCATTTCAAATATAGGTGCTGATAGGCATTTCAGATGTAGTTTCCGATAGGCATTTCAAAAATAGGTACCGATAGGCATTTCAGATATAGGTGCCGATAGGCATTTCAGATATAGTTGCCGATTGGCATTTTGAAAATAGGTGCCGATAGGCATTTCAGATATAGAAGCCGATAGGTATTTCAAATATAGGTGTGGATAGGCATTTCAGATATGGTTGCCGATAGGCATTTCAAATATAGGTGCTGATAGTCATTTCAGATGTAGTTTCCGATAGGCATTTCAAAAATAGGTTCCGATAGGCATTTCAGATATAGGTGCCGATAGGCATTTCAGATATACTTACCGATTGGCATTTTAAAAATAGGTGCCGATAGGCATTTTAGATGTAGTTTCCGATAGGCATTTCAAAAATAGGTGCCGATAGGCATTTCAGATATAGGTGCCGATAGGCATATCAGATATAGTTGCCGATAGGCATTTGAAAATATATGTGCCGATAGGCATTTCAAATATAGGTGTCGACCGGCATTTTTAGATATAAATGCCGAAAGGCATTTCAGATATAGGTGCCGATAGGCATTTCTGATGTGGTTGCCGATAGGCATTTCAAATATAGGTGCTGATAGGCATTTCAGATGTAGTTTCCGATAGGCATTTCAAAAATAGGTACCGATAGGCATTTCAGATATAGGTGCCGATAGGCATTTCAGATATAGTTGCCGATTGGCATTTTAAAAATAGGTGCCGATAGGCATTTCAGATATAGAAGCCGATAGGTATTTCAAATATAGGTGTGGATAGGCATTTCAGATATGGTTGCCGATAGGCATTTCAAATATATGTGCTGAGAGTCATTTCAGATGTAGTTTCCGATAGGCATTTCAAAAATAGGTTCCGATAGGCATTTCAGATATAGGTGCCGATAGGCATTTCAGTAATACTTACCGATTGGCATTTTAAAAATAGGTGCCGATAGGCATTTTAGATGTAGTTTCCGATAGGCATTTCAAAAATAGCTGCCGATAGGCATTTCAGATATAGGTGCCGATAGGCATATCAGATATAGTTGCCGATAGGCATTTAAAATATATGTGCCGATAGGCATTTCAAATATAGGTGTCGACCGGCATTTCAGATATAAATGACGAAAGGCATTTCAGATATAGGTGCCGATAGGCATTTCTGATGTGGTTGCCGATAGGCATTTCAAATATAGGTGCTGATAGGCATTTCAGATGTAGTTTCCGATAGGCATTTCAAAAATAGGTACCGATAGGCATTTCAGATATAGGTGCCGATAGGCATTTCAGATATAGTTGCCGATTGGCATTTTAAAAATAGGTGCCGATAGGCATTTCAGATATAGAAGCCGATAGGTATTTCAAATATAGGTGTGGATAGGCATTTCAGATATGGTTGCCGATAAGCATTTCAAATATAGGTGCTGATAGTCATTTCAGATGTAGTTTCCGATAGGCATTTCAAAAATAGGTTCCGATAGGCATTTCAGATATAGGTACCGATAGGCATTTCAGATATACTTACCGATTGGCATTTTAAAAATAGGTGCCGATAGGCATTTTAGATGTAGTTTCCGATAGGCATTTCAAAAATAGGTGCCGATAGGCATTTCAGATATAGGTGCCTATAGGCATATCAGATATAGTTGCCGATAGGCATTTAAAATATATGTGCCGATAGGCATTTCAAATATAGGTGTCGACCGGCATTTCAGATATAAATGCCGAAAGGCATTTCAGATATAGGTGCCGATAGGCATTTCTGATGTGGTTGCCGATAGGCATTTCAAATATAGGTGCTGATAGGCATTTCAGATGTAGTTTCCGATAGGCATTTCAAAAATTGGTACCGAAAGGCATTTCAGATATAGGTGCCGATAGGCATTTCAGATATAGTTGCCGATTGGCATTTTAAAAATAGGTGCCGATAGGCATTTCAGATATAGAAGCCGAAAGGTATTTCAAATATAGGTGTGGATAGGCATTTCAGATATGGTTGCCGATAGGCATTTCAAATATAGGTGCTGATAGTCATTTCAGATGTAGTTTCCGATAAGCATTTCAAAAATAGGTTTGATAGGCATTTCAGATATAGGTGCCGATAGGCATTTCAGTTATACTTACCGATTGGCATTTTAAAAATAGGTGCCGATAGGCATTTTAGATGTAGTTTCCAAAAGGCATTTCAAAAATAGGTGCCGATAGGCATTTCAGATATAGGTGCCGATAGGCATATCAGATATAGTTGCCCATAGGCATTTAAAATATATGTGCCGATAGGCATTTCAAATATAGGTGTCGACCGGCATTTCAGATATAAATGCCGAAAGGCATTTCAGATATAGGTGCCGATAGGCATTTCTGATGTGGTTGCCGATAGGCATTTCAAATATAGGTGCTGATAGGCATTTCAGATGTAGTTTCCGATAGGCATTTCAAAAATAGGTACCGATAGGCATTTCAGATATAGGTGCCGATAGGCATTTAAGATATAGTTGCCGATTGGCATTTTAAAAATAGGTGCCGATAGGCATTTCAGATATAGAAGCCGATAGGTATTTCAAATATAGGTGTGGATAGGCATTTCAGATATGGTTGCCGATAGGCATTTCAAATATAGGTGCTGATAGTCATTTCAGATGTAGTTTCCGATAGGCATTTCAAAAATGGGTTCCAAAAGGCATTTCAGATATAGGTGCCGATAGGCATTTCAGATATACTTACCGATTGGCATTTTAAAAATATGTGCCGATAGGCATTTTAGATGTAGTTTCCGATAGGCATTTCAAAAATAGGTGCCGATAGGCATTTCAGATATAGGTGCCAATAGGCATATCAGATATAGTTGCCGATAGGCATTTAAAATATATGTGCCGATAGGCATTTCAAATATAGGTGTCGACCGGCATTTCAGATATAAATGCCGAAAGGCATTTCAGATATAGGTGCCGATAGGCATTTCTGATGTGGTTGCCGATAGGCATTTCAAATATAGGTGCTGATAGGCATTTCAGATGTAGTTTCCGATAGGCATTTCAAAAATAGGTACCGATAGGCATTTCAGATATAGGTGCCGATAGGCATTTCAGATATAGTTGCCGATTGGCATTTTAAAAATAGGTGCCGATAGGCATTTCAGATATAGAAGCCGATAGGTATTTCAAATATAGGTGTGGATAGGCATTTCAGATATGGTTGCCAATAGGCATTTCAAATATAGGTGCTGATAGTCATTTCAGATGTAGTTTCCGATAGGCATTTCAAAAATGGGTTCCGAAAGGCATTTCAGATATTGGTGCCGATAGGCATTTCAGATATACTTACCGATTGGCATTTTAAAAATAGGTGCCGATAGGCATTTTAGATGTAGTTTCCGATAGGCATTTCAAAAATAGGTGCCGATAGGCATTTCAGATATAGGTGCCGATAGGCATATCAGATATAGTTGCCGATAGGCATTTAAAATATATGTGCCGATAGGCATTTCAAATATAGGTGTCGACCGGCATTTCAGATATAAATGCCGAAAGTCATTTCAGATATAGGTGCCGATAGGCATTTCTGATGTGGTTGCCGATAGGCATTTCAAATATAGGTGCTGATAGGCATTTCAGATGTAGTTTCCGACAGGCATTTGAAAAATAGGTACCGATAGGCATTTCAGATATAGGTGCCGATAGGCATTTCAGATATAGTTGCCGATTGGCATTTTAAAAATAGGTGCCGATAGGCATTTCAGATATAGAAGCCGATAGGTATTTCAAATATAGGTGTGGATAGGCATTTCAGATATGGTTGCCGATAGGCATTTCAAATATAGGTGCTGATAGTCATTTCAGATGTAGTTTCCGATAGGCATTTCAAAAATAGGTTCCGGTAGGCATTTCAGATATAGGTGCCGATAGGCATTTCAGATATACTTACTGATTGGCATTTTAAAAATAGGTGCCGATAGGCATTTTAGATGTAGTTTCCGATAGGCATTTCAAAAATAGGTGCCGATAGGCATTTCAGATATAGGTGCCGATAGGCATATCAGATATAGTTGCCGATAGGCATTTAAAATATATGTGCCGATAGGCATTTCAAATATAGGTGTCGACCGGCATTTCAGATATAAATGCCGAAAGGCATTTCAGATATAGGTGCCGATAGGCATTTCTGATGTGGTTGCCGATAGGCATTTCAAATATAGGTGCTGATAGGCATTTCAGATGTAGTTTCCGATAGGCATTTCAAAAATAGGTACCGATAGGCATTTCAGATATAGGTGCCGATAGGCATTTCAGATATAGTTGCCGATTAGCATTTTAAAAATAGGTGCCGATAGGCATTTCAGATATAGAAGCCGATAGGTATTTCAAATATAGGTGTAGATAGGCATTTCAGATATGGTTGCCGATAGGCATTTCAAATATAGGTGCTGATAGTCATTTCAGATGTAGTTTCCGATAGGCATTTCAAAAATAGGTTCCGATAGGCATTTCAGATATAGGTGCCGATAGGCATTTCAGATATACTTACCGATTGGCATTTTAAAATAGGTGCCGATAGGCATTTTAGATGTAGTTTCCGATAGGCATTTCAAAAATAGGCGCCGATAGGCATTTCAGATATAGGTGCCGATAGGCATATCAGATATAGTTGCCGATAGGCATTTAAAATATATGTGCCGATAGGCATTTCAAATATAGGTGTCGACCGGCATTTCAGATATAAATGCCGAAAGGCATTTCAGATATAGGTGCCGATAGGCATTTCTGATGTGGTTGCCGATAGGCATTTCAAATATAGGTGCTGGTAAGCATTTCAGATGTAGTTTCCGATAGGCATTTCAAAAATAGGTACCGATAGGCATCTCAGATATAGGTGCCGATAGGCATTTCAGATATAGTTGCCGATTGGCATTTTAAAAATAGGTGCCGATAGGCATTTCAGATATAGAAGCCGATAGGTATTTCAAATATAGGTGTGGATAGGCATTTTAGATATGGTTGCCGATAGGCATTTCAAATATAGGTGCTGATAGTCATTTCAGATGTAGTTTCCGATAGGCATTTCAAAAATAGGTTCCGATAGGCATTTCAGATATAGGTGCCGATAGGCATTTCAGATATACTTACCGATTGGCATTTTAAAAATAGGTGCCGATAGGCATTTTAGATGTAGTTTCCGATAGGCATTTCAAAAATAGGTGCCGATAGGCATTTCAGATATAGGTGCCGATAGGCATATCAGATATAGTTGCCGATAGGCATTTAAAATATATGTGCCGATAGGCATTTCAAAATATATAGGTGTCGACCGGCATTTCAGATATAAATGCCGAAAGGCATTTCAGATATAGGTGCCGATAGGCATTTCTGATGTGGTTGCCGATAGGCATTTCAAATATAGGTGCTGATAGGCATTTCAGATGTAGTTTCCGATAGGCATTTCAAAAATAGGTACCGATAGGCATTTCAGATATAGGTGCCGATAGGCATTTCAACTATAGTTGATCATTGGCATTTTAAAAATAGGTGCCGATAGGCATTTCAGATATAGAAGCCGATAGGTATTTCAAATATAGGTGTGGATAGGCATTTCAGATATGGTTGCCGATAGGCATTTCAAATATAGGTGCTGATAGTCATTTCAGATGTAGTTTCCGATAGGCATTTCAAAAATAGGTTCCGATAGGCATTTCAGATATAGGTGCCGATAGGCATTTCAGATATACTTACCGATTGGCATTTTAAAAATAGGTGCCGAAAGGCATTTTTGATGTAGTTTCCGATAGGCATTTCAAAAATAGGTGCCGATAGGCATTTCAGATATAGGTGCCGATAGGCATATCAGATATAGTTGCCGATAGGCATTTAAAATATATGTGCCGATAGGCATTTCAAATATAGGTGTCGACCGGCATTTCAGATATAAATGCCGAAAGGCATTTCAGATATAGGTGCCGATAGGCATTTCTGATGTGGTTGCCGATAGGCATTTCAAATATAGGTGCTGATAGGCATTTCAGATGTAGTGTCCGATAGGCATTTCAAAAATAGGTACCGATAGGCATTTCAGATATAGGTGCCGATAGGCATTTAAGATATAGTTGCCGATTGGCATTTTAAAAATAGGTGCCGATAGGCATTTCCGATATAGAAGCCGATAGGTATTTCAAATATAGGTGTGGATAGGCATTTCAGATATGGTTGCCGATAGGCATTTCAAATATAGGTGCTGATAGTCATTTCAGATATACTTACCGATTGGCATTTTAATAACAGGTGCCGATAGGCATTTTAGGTGTAGTTTCCGATAGGCATTTCAAAAATAGGTGCCGATAGGCATTTCAGATATAGGTGCCGATAGGCATATCAGATATAGTTGCCGATAGGCATTTAAAATATATGTGCCGATAGGCATTTCAAATATAGGTGTCGACCGGCATTTTAGATATAAATGCCGAAAGGCATTTCAGATATAGGTGCCGATAGGCATTTCAGATATAGTTGCCGATTGGCATTTTAAAAATAGGTGCCGATAGGCATTTCAGATATAGAAGCCGATAGGTATTTCAAATATAGGTGTGGATAGGCATTTCAGATATGGTTGCCGATAGGCATTTCAAATATAGGTGCTGATAGTCATTTCAGATGTAGTTTCCGATAGGCATTTCAAAAATAGGTTTCGATAGGCATTTTAGATATAGGTGCCGATAGGCATTTCAGATATACTCAGCGATTGGCATTTTAAAAATAGGTGCCGATAGGCATTTTAGATGTAGTTTCCGATAGGCATTTCAAAAATAGGTGCCGATAGGCATTTCAGATATAGGTGCCGATAGGCATATCAGATATAGTTGCCGATAGGCATTTAAAATATATGTGCCGATAAGCATTTCAAATATAGGTGTCGACTGGCATTTCAGATATAAATGCAGAAAGGCATTTCGGATATAGGTGCCGATACGCATTTTTGATGTGGTTGCCGATAGGCATTTCAAATATAGGTGCTGATAGGCATTTCAGATGTAGTTTCCGATAGGCATTTCAAAAATAGGTACCGATAGGCATTTCAGATATAGGTGCCGATAGGCATTTCAGATATAGTTGACGATTGGCATTTTAAAAATAGGTGCCGATAGGCATTTCAGATATAGAAGCCGATAGGTATTTCAAATATAGGTGTGGATAGGCATTTCAGATATGGTTGCCGATAGGCATTTCAAATATAGGTGCTGATAGTCATTTCAGATGTTGTTTCCGATAGGCATTTCAAAAATAGATTCCGATAGGCATTTCAGATATAGGTGCCGATAGGCATTTCAGATATACTTACCGATTGGCATTTTAAAAATAGGTGCCGATAGGCATTTTAGATGTAGTTTCCGATAGGCATTTCAAAAATAGGTGCCGATAGGCATTACAGATATAAGTGCCGATAGGCATATCAGATATAGTTGCCGATAGGCATTTAAAATATATGTGCCGATAGGCATTTCAAATATAGGTGTCGACCGGCATTTCAGATATAAATGCCGAAAGGCATTTTAGATATAGGTGCCGATAGGCATTTCTGATGTGGTTGCCGATAGGCATTTCAAATATAGGTGCTGATAGGCATTTCAGATGTAGTTTCCGATAGGCATTTCAAAAATAGGTACCGATAGGCATTTCAGATATAGGTGCCGATAGGCATTTCAGATATAGTTGCCGATTGGCATCTTAAAAATAGGTGCCGATAGGCATTTCAGATATAGAAGCCGATAGGTATTTCAAATATAGGTGTCGACCGGCATTTCAGATATAAATGCCGAAAGGCATTTTAGATATAGGTGCCGATAGGCATTTCTGATGTGGTTGCCGATAGGCATTTCAAATATAGGTGCTGATAGGCATTTCAGATGTAGTTTCCGATAGGCATTTCAAAAATAGGTACCGATAGGCATTTCAGATATAGGTGCCGATAGGCATTTCAGATATAGTTGCCGATTGGCATCTTAAAAATAGGTGCCGATAGGCATTTCAGATATAGAAGCCGATAGGTATTTCGAATATAGGTGTGGATAGGCATTTCAGATATGGTTGTCGATAGGCATTTCAAATATAGGTGCTGATAGTCATTTCAGATGTAGTTTCCGATAGGCATTTCAAAAATAGGTTCCGATAGGCATTTCAGATATAGGTGCCGATAGGCATTTCAGATATACCTACCGATTGGCATTTTAAAAATAGGTTCCGATAGGCATTTTAGATGTAGTTTCCGATAGGCATTTCAAAAATAGGTGCCGATAGGCATTTCAGATATAGGTGCCGATAGGCATATCAGATATAGTTGCCGATAGGCATTTAAAATATATGTGCCGATAGGCATTTCAAATATAGGTGTCGACCGGCATTTCAGATATAAATGCCGAAAGGCATTTCAGATATAGGTGCCGATAGGCATTTCTGATGTGGTTGCCGATCGGCATTTCAGATGTAGTTTCCGATATGCATTTCAAAAATAGGTACCGATAGGCATTTCAGATATAGGTGCCGATAGGCATTTCAGATATAGTTGCCGATTGGCATTTTAAAAATAGGTGCCGATAGGCATTTCAGATATAGAAGCCGATAGGTATTTAAAATATAGGTGTGGATAGGCATTTCAGATATGGTTGCCGATAGGCATTTCAAATATAGGTGCTGATAGTCATTTCAGATGTAGTTTCCGATAGGCATTTCAAAAATAGGTTCCGATAGGCATTTCAGATATAGGTGCCGATAGGCATTTCAGATATACTTACCGATTGGCATTTTAAAAATAGGCGCCGATAGGCATTTTAGATGTAGTTTCCGATAGGCATTTCAAAAATAGGTGCCGATAGGCATTTCAGATATAGGTGCCGATAGGCATATCAGATATAGTTGCCGATAGGCATTTAAAATATATGTGCCGATAGGCTTTTCAAATATAGGTGTCGACCGGCATTTCAGATATAAATGCCGAAAGGCATTTCAGATATAGGTGCCGATAGGCATTTCTGATGTATTTGCCGATAGGCATTTCAAATATAGTATAATGATCGTATTTGATCATTATGTATATAAAATAAATAATAAATAAATAAAACACAATAAAATTTGATTTAATCAAGAAGAAGTCTAAATGCGTCTGATCACAACGAGATTTAAAATTATTATTATCATTTGTTTCTCAAGCGTTGCTAATAGAAACTTCAAACAAAACAATGTTGTGGTCGACAATGCAGAGTATGAATGTTGTCACTAGGAGACCCAACATTAACACCACCCTTCGCATGGGAAAAGTTATATTGGAAGTGGCCAATTTCCAAACCAACTGCAAAAACCCATAGGAAGGAAACAAGAGTAGATTATGATTTATTAAAGATTATTAATTACAAATGTTAATGGTTCAATGAAACATTATTGTATTATGGTAAGCATGATCTTCGTTTGAGTGAACAGCATGGCACGTTGTATAAGGCGTGACAGAAGCAGAGTGAAGTTCGTGAATACTTAAAGAAATGACCTTCAATGAAGTTTAAAACATCTACAAATTGATGAATAATAATGGTAAATAATTAAATCAGTAAAACATAATTCATAATTGAGCTTGCTTAAAAAAATTGTTGAACATTTCTGCTGAAAAGATAAAAAGTATCAAATCGGAGCAGATGATCAAACACAGGGAAAACAGGCAGTATCCTGGAAGTGTACAAACATATATAGGAGTGTATCGACCTCAGCAGGAGTAACCTGAGAAAAATAACGAATAAGAACTATGTTCGCTTCGTAAAAATTGACGGTAGCATGTCGCTAAGCCGTTGCACGGAGGAATAGGGCAACAAACTCATATCTATATCAAAAAAATAAATATTTGATTGACAAAAAATAAAAAATGTTAAATACTGAAAAATTATAAATACCAAATATCAAAATTCGTAGTGTTGGTGCAATTAGTGCAAATGTAGATTTGAATTATTCAATGTTGTAAAAAGTAATGTGATTGGATAAGTTTAAATATGTTAAAATAGCAAAAAAGCATAAATAAATTATTAAAAAATTATAAATGTCAAAATGAAAAAATATCAATAAATTACAGTAACCATGGTAATATTCTGAAAATATAAGTTAGGAGATAAAGTAAATATGTATTATACTTAAAAATAATTGAAGCGTTTGCAAAAATAATTAAAAAATGTCACTTTGGTATGATTATCCGTAATTCCATATGTAATTCTTCATATAATTTATCGAATCCTTGGTCGTTAGCAAATTGTCTTCCAGTGAAACCATTATAAAATATCTCGAAAAAATTTTAAAAAATGCTCACTTGTCAGGGGTCACCAATTATAATGATCGTATTTGATCATTATATATATAAAATAAATAATAAATAAATAAAACACAATAAAATTTGATTTAATCAAGAAGAAGTCTAAATGCGTCTGATCACAACGAGATTTAAAATTATTATTATCATTTGTTTCTCAAGCGTTGCTAATAGAAACTTCAAACAAAACAATGTTGTGGTCGACAATGCAGAGTATGAATGTTGTCACTAGGAGACCCAACAATAGGTGCTGATAGGCATTTCAGATGTAGTTTCCGATAGGCATTTCAAAAATAGGTACCGATAGGCATTTCAGATATAGGTGCCGATAGGCATTTCAGATATAGTTGCCGATTGGCATTTTAAAAATAGGTGCCGATAGGCATTTCAGATATAGAAGCCGATAGGTATTTCAAATATAGGTGTGGATAGGCATTTCAGATATGGTTGCCGATAGGCATTTCAAATATAAGTGCTGATAGTCATTTCAGATGTAGTTTCCGATAGGCATTTCAAAAATAGGTTCCGATAGGCATTTCAGATATAGGTGCCGATAGGCATTTCAGATATACTTACCGATTGGCATTTTAAAAATAGGTGCCGATAGGCATTTTAGATGTAGTTTCCGATAGGCATTTCAAAAATAGGTGCCGATAAGCATTTCAGATATAGGTGCCGATAGGCATATCAGATATAGTTGCCGATAGGCATTTCAAAAATAGGTTCTGATAGGCATTTCAGATATAGGTGCCGATAGGCATTTCAGATATACTTACCGATTGGCATTTTAAAAATAGGTGCCGATAGGCATTTCAGATATAGGTGCCGATAGGCATATCAGATATAGTTGCCGATAGGCATTTAAAATATATGTGCCGATAGGCATTTCAAATATAGGTGTCGACCGGCATTTCAGATATAAATGCCGAAAGGCATTTCAGATATAGGTGCCGATAGGCATTTCTGATGTGGTTGCCGATAAGCATTTCAAATATAGGTGCTGATAGGCATTTCAGATGTAGTTTCCGATAGGCATTTCAAAAATAGGTACCGATAGGCATTTCAGATATAGGTGCCAATAGGCATTTCAGATATAGTTGCCGATTGGCATTTTAAAAATAGGTGCCGATAGGCATTTCAGATATAGAAGCCGATAGGTATTTCAAATATAGGTGCAGATAGGCATTTCAGATATACTTACCGATAGGCATTTCAAAAATAGGTGCCGATAGGCATTTCAGATATAGGTGCCGATAGGCATATTAGATATAGTTGCCGATAGGCATTTAAAATATATGTGCCGATAGGCATTTCAAATATAGGTGTCGACCGGCATTTCAGATATAAATGCCGAAAGGCATTTCAGATATAGGTGCCGATAGGCATTTCTGATGTAGTTTCCGATAGGCATTTCAAAAATAGGTTCCGATAGGCATTTCAGATATAGGTGCCGATAGGCATTTCAGATATACTTACCGATTGGCATTTTAAAAATAGGTGCCGATAGGCATTTTAGATGTAGTTTCCGATAGGCATTTCAAAAATAGGTGCCGATAGGCATTTCAGATATAGGTGCCGATAGGCATATCAGATATAGTTGCCGATAGGCATTTAAAAATATATGTGCCGATAGGCATTTCAAATATAGGTGTCGACCGGCATTTCAGATATAAATGCCGAAAGGCATTTCAGATATAGGTGCCGATAGGCATTTCTGATGTGGTTGCCGATAGGCATTTCAAATATAGGTGCTGATAGGCATTTCAGATGTAGTTTCCGATAGGCGTTTCAAAAATAGGTACCGATAGGCATTTCAGATATAGGTGCCGATAGGCATTTCAGATATAGTTGCCGATTGGCATTTTAAAAATAGGTGCCGATAGGCATTTCAGATATAGAAGCCGACAGGTATTTCAAATATAGGTGTGGATAGGCATTTCAGATATGGTTGCCGATAGGCATTTCAAATATAGGTGCTGATAGTCATTTCAGATGTAGTTTCCGATAGGCATTTTAAAAATAGGTTCCGATAGGCATTTCAGATATAGGTGCAGATAGGCATTTCAGATATACTTACCGATTGGCATTTTAAAAATAGGTGCCGATAGGCATTTTAGATGTAGTTTCCGATAGGCATTTCAAAAATAGGTGCCGATAGGCATTTCAGATATAGGTGCCGATAGGCATATCAGATATAGTTGCCGATAGGCATTTAAAATATATGTGCCGATAGGCATTTCATATATAGGTGTCGACCGGCATTTCAGATATAAATGCCGAAAGGCATTTCAGATATAGGTGCCGATAGGCATTTCTGATGTGGTTGCCGATAGGCATTTCAAATATAGGTGCTGATAGGCATTTCAGATGTAGTTTCCGATAGGCATTTCAAAAATAGGTACCGATAGGCATTTCAGATATAGGTGCCGGTAGGCATTTCAGATATAGTTGCCGATTGGCATTTTAAAAATAGGTGCCGATAGGCATTTCAGATATAGAAGCCGATAGGTATTTCAAATATAGGTGTGGATAGGCATTTCAGATATGGTTGCCGATAGGCATTTCAAATATAGGTGCTGATAGTCATTTCAGATGTAGTTTCCGATAGGCATTTCAAAAATAGGTTCCGATAGGCATTTCAGATATAGGTGTTGATAGGCATTTCAGATATACTTACCGATTGGCATTTTAAAAATAGGTGCCGATAGGCATTTCAGATATAGGTGCCGATAGGCATATCAGATATAGTTGCCGATAGGCATTTAAAATATAGGTGCTGATAGGCATTCCAGATGTAGTTTCCGATAGGCATTTCAAAAATAGGTACCGATAGGCATTTCAGATATAGGTGCCGATAGGCATTTCAGATATAGTTGCCGATTGGCATTTTAAAAATAGGTGCCGATAGGCATTTCAGATATAGAAGCCGATAGGTATTTCAAATATAGGTGTGGATAGGCATTTCAGATATGGTTGCCGATAGGCATTTCAAATATAGGTGCTGATAGTCATTTCAGATGTAGTTTCCGACAGGCATTTCAAAAATAGGTTCCGATAGGCATTTCAAATATAGGTGCCGATAGGCATTTCAGATATACTTACCGATTGGCATTTTAAAAATAGGTGCCGATAGGCATTTTAGATGTAGTTTCCGATTGGCATTTCAAAAATAGGTGCCGATAGGCATTTCAGATATAGGTGCCGATAGGCATATCAGATATGGTTGCCGATAGGCATTTAAAATATATGTGCCGATAGGCATTTCAAATAGAGGTGTCGACCGGCATTTCAGATATAAATGCCGAAAGGCATGTCAGATATAGGTGCCGATAGGCATTTCTGATGTGGTTGCCGATAGGCATTTCAAATATAGGTGCTGATAGGCATTTCAGATGTAGTTTCCGATAGGCATTTCAAAAATAGGTACCGATAGGCATTTCAGATATAGGTGCCGATAGGCATTTCAGATATAGTTGCCGATTGGCATTTTAAAAATAGGTGCCGATAGGCATTTCAGATATAGAAGCCGATAGGTATTTCAAATATAGGTGTGGATAGGCATTTCAGATATGGTTGCCGATAGGCATTTCAAATATAGGTGCTGATAGTCATTTCAGATGTAGTTTCCGATAGGCATTTCAAAAATAGGTTCCGATTGGCATTTCAGATATAGGTGCCGATAGGCATTTCAGATATACTTACCGATTGGCATTTTAAAAATAGGTGCCGATAGGCATTTTAGATGTAGTTTCCGATAGGCATTTCAAAAATAGGTGCCGATAGGCATTTCAGATATAGTTGCCGATAGGCATATCAGATATAGTTGCCGATAGGCATTTAAAATATATGTGCCGATAGGCATTTCAAATATAGGTGTCGACCGGCATTTCAGATATAAATGCCGAAAGGCATTTCAGATATAGGTGCCGATAGGCATTTCTGATGTGGTTGCCGATAGGCATTTCAAATATAGGTGCTGATAGGCATTTCAGATGTAGTTTCCGATAGGCATTTCAAAAATAGGTACCGATAGGCATTTCAGATATAGGTGCCGATAGGCATTTCAGATATAGTTGCCGATTGGCATTTTAAAAATAGGTGCCGATAGGCATTTTAGATATTGAAACCGATCGGTATTTCAAATATAGGCGTGGATAGGCATTTCAGATATGGTTGCCGATAGGCATTTCAAATATAGGTGCTGATAGTCATTTCAGATGTAGTTTCCGATAGGCATTTCAAAAATAGGTTCCGATAGGCATTTCAGATATAGGTGCCGATAGGCATTTCAGATATACTTACCGATTGGCATTTTAAAAATAGGTGCCGATAGGCATTTCAGATATAGGTGCCGATAGGCATATCAGATATAGTAAGTTGCCGATAGGCATTTAAAATATATGTGCCGATAGGCATTTCAAATATAGGTGTCGACCGGCATTTCAGATATAAATGCCGAAAGGCATTTCAGATATAGATGCCGATAGGCATTTCTGATGTGGTTGCCGATAGGCATTTCAAATATAGGTGCTGATAGGCATTTCAGATGTAGTTTCCGATAGGCATTTCAAAAATAGGTACCGATAGGCATTTCAGATATAGGTGCCGATAGGCATTTCAGATATAGTTGCCGATTAACATTTTAAAAATAGGTGCCGATAGGCATTTCAGATATAGAAGCCGATAGGCATTTCAAATATAGGTGTGGATAGGCATTTCAGATATGGTTGCCGATAGGCATTTCAAATATAGGTGCTGATAGTCATTTCAGATGTAGTTTCCGATAGGCATTTCAAAAATAGGTACCGATAGGCATTTCAGATATAGGTGCCGATAGGCATTTCAGATATACTTACCGATTGGCATTTTAAAAATAGGTGCCGATAGGCATTTTAGATGTAGTTTCCGATAGGCATTTCAAAAATAGGTGCCGATAGGTATTTCAGATATAGGTGCCGATAGGCATATCAGATATAGTTGCCGATAGGCATTTAAAATATATGTGCCGATAGGCATTTCAAATAGAGGTGTCGACCGGCATTTCAGATATAAATGCCGAAAGGCATTTCAGATATAGGTGCCGATAGGCATTTCTGATGTGGTTGCCGATAGGCATTTCAAATATAGGTGCTGATAGGCATTTCAGATGTAGTTTCCGATAGTCATTTCAAAAATAGGTACCGATAGGCATTTCAGATATAGGTGCCGATAGGCATTTCAGATATAGTTGCCGATTGGCATTTTAAAAATAGGTGCCGATAGGCATTTCAGATATAGAAGCCGATAGGTATTTCAAATATAGGTGTGGATAGGCATTTCAGATATGGTTGCCGATAGGCATTTCAAATATAGGTGCTGATAGTCATTTCAGATGTAGTTTCCGATAGGCATTTCAAAAATAGGTTCCGATAGGCATTTCAGATATAGGTGTAATAGGCATTTCAGATATACTTACCGATTGGCATTTCAAAAATAGGTGCCGATAGGCATTTTAGATGTAGTTTCCGATAGGCATTTCAAAAATAGGTGCCGATAGGCATTTCAGATATAAGTGCCGATAGGAATATCAGATATAGTTGCCGATAGGCATTTAAAATATACGTGCCGATAGGCATTTCAAATATAGGTGTCGACCGGCATTTCAGATATAAATGCCGAAAGGCATTTCAGATATAGGTGCCGATAGGCATTTCTGATGTGGTTGCCGATAGGCATTTCAAATATAGGTGCTGATAGGCATTTCAGATGTAGTTTCCGATAGGCATTTAAAAAATGGGTACCGATAGGCATTTCAGATATAGGTGCCGATAGGCATTTCAGATATAGTTGCCGATTGGCATTTTAAAAATAGGTGCCGATAGGCATTTCAGATATAGAAGCCGATAGGTATTTCAAATATAGGTGTGGAGAGGCATTTCAGATATGGTTGCCGATAGGCATTTCAAATATAGGTGCTGATAGTCATTTCAGATGTAGTTTCCGATAGGCATTTCAAAAATAGGTTCCGATAGGCATTTCAGATATAGGTGCCGATAGGCATTTCAGATATACTTACCGATTGGCATTTTAAAAATAGGTGCCGATAGGCATTTTAGATGTAGTTTCCGATAGGCATTTCAAAAATAGGTGCCGATAGGCATTTCAGATATAGGTGCCGATAGGCATATCAGATATAGTTGCCGATAGGCATTTAAAATATATGTGCCGATAGGCATTTCAAATATAGGTGTCGACCGGCATTTCAGATATAAATGCCGAAAGGCATTTCAGATATAGGTGCCGATAGGCATTTCTGATGTGGTTGCCGATAGGCATTTCAAATATAGGTGCTGATAGGCATTTCAGATGTAGTTTCCGATAGGCATTTCAAAAATAGGTACCGATAGGCATTTCAGATATAGGTGCCAATAGGCATTTCAGATATAGTTGCCGATTGGCATTTTAAAAATAGGTGCAAATAGGCATTTCAGATATAGAAGCCGATAGGTATTTCAAATACAGGTGTGGATAGGCATTTCAGATATGGTTGCCAATAGGCATTTCAAATATAGGTGCTGATAGTCATTTCAGATGTAGTTTCCGATAGGCATTTCAAAAATAGGTTCCGAGAGGCATTTCAGATATAGGTGCCGATAAACATTTCAGATATACTTACCGATTGGCATTTTAAAAATAGGTGGTGATAGGCATTTTTGATGTAGTTTCCGATAGGCATTTCAAAAATAGGTACCGATAGGCATTTCAGATATAGGTGCCGATAGGCATTTCAGATATAGTTGCCGATTGGCATTTTAAAAATAGGTGCCGATAGGCATTTCAGATATAGAAGCCGATAGGTATTTCAAATATAGGTGTGGATAGGCATTTCAGATATGGTTGCCGATAGGCATTTCAAATATAGGTGCTGATAGTCATTTCAGATGTAGTTTCCGATAGGCATTTCAAAAATAGGTTCCGATAGGCATTTCAGATATAGGTGCCGATAGGCATTTCAGATATACTTACTGATTGGCATTTTAAAAATAGGTGCCGATAGGGCATTTTAGATGTAGTTTCCGATAGGCATTTCAAAAATAGGTGCCGATAGGCATTTCAGATATAGGTGCCGATAGGCATATCAGATATAGTTGCCGATAGGCATTTAAAATATATGTGCCGATAGGCATTTCAAATATAGGTGTCGACCGGCATTTCAGATATAAATGCCGAAAGGCATTTCAGATATAGGTGCCGATAGGCATTTCTGATGTGGTTGCCGATAGGCATTTCAAATATAGGTGCTGATAGGCATTTCAGATGTAGTTTCCGATAGGTATTTCAAAAATAGGTACCGATAGGCATTTCAGATATAGGTGCCGATAGGCATTTCATATATAGTTGCCGAATGGCATTTTAAAAATAGGTGCCGATAGGCATTTCAGATATAGAAGCCGATAGGTATTTCAAATATAGGTGTGGATAGGCATTTTAGATATGCTTGCCGATAGGCATTTCAAATATAGGTGCTGATAGTCATTTCAGATGTAGTTTCCGATAGGCATTTCAAAAATAGGTTCCGAGAGGCATTTCAGATATAGGTGCCGATAGGCATTTCAGATATACTTACCGATTGGCATTTTAAAAAAAGGTGCCGATAGGCATTTTAGATGTAGTTTCCGATAGGCATTTCAAAAATAGGTGCCGATAGGCATTTCAGATATAGGTGCCGATAGGCATATCAGATATAGTTGCCGATAGGCATTTAAAATATATGTGCCGATAGGCATTTAAAATATATGTGCCGATAGGCATTTCAAATATAGGTGTCGACCGGCATTTCAGATATAAATGCCGAAAGGCATTTCAGATATAGGTGCCGATAGGCATTTCTGATGTGGTTGCCGATAGGCATTTCAAATATAGGTGCTGATAGGCATTTCAGATGTAGTTTCCGATAGGCATTTCAAAAATAGGTACCGATAGGCATTTCAGATATAGGTGCCGATAGGCATTTCAGATATAGTTGCCGATTGGCATTTTAAAAATAGGTGCCGATAGGCATTTCAGATATAGAAGCCGATAGGTATTTCAAATATAGGCGTGGATAGGCATTTCAGATATGGTTGCCGATAGGCATTTCAAATATAGGTGCTGATAGTCATTTCAGATGTAGTTTCCGATAGGCATTTCAAAAATAGGTTCCGATAGGCATTTCAAATATAGGTGCCGATAGGCATTTCAGATATACTTACCGATTGGCATTTTAAAAATAGGTGCCGATAGGCATTTTAGATGTAGTTTCCGTTAGGCATTTCAAAAATAGGTGCCGATAGGCATTTCAGATATAGGTGCCGATAGGCTTATCAGATATAGTTGCCGATAGGCATTTAAAATATATGTGCCGATAGGCATTTCAAATATAGGTGTCGACCGGCATTTCAGATATAAATGCCGAAAGGCATTTCAGATATAGGTGCCGATAGGCATTTCTGATGTGGTTGCCGATAGGCATTTCAAATATAGGTGCTGATAGGCATTTCAGATGTAGTTTCCGATAGGCATTTAAAAAATGGGTACCGATAGGCATTTCAGATATAGGTGCCGATAGGCATTTCAGATATAGTTGCCGATTGGCATTTTAAAAATAGGTGCCAATAGGCATTTCAGATATAGAAGCCGATAGGTATTTCAAATATAGGTGTGGATAGGCATTTCAGATATGGTTGCCGATAGGCATTTCAAATATAGGTGCTGATAGTCATTTCAGATGTAGTTTCCGATAGGCATTTCCAAAATAGGTTCCGATAGGCATTTCAGATATAGGTGCCGATAGGCATTTCAGATATACTTACCGATTGGCATTTTAAAAATAGGTGCCGATAGGCATTTTAGATGTAGTTTCCAATAGGCATTTCAAAAATAGGTGCCGATAGGCATTTCAGATATAGGTGCCGATAGGCATATCAGATATAGTTGCCGATAGGCATTTAAAATATATGTGCCGATAGGCATTTCAAATATAGGTGTCGACCGGCATTTCAGATATAAATGCCGAAAGGCATTTCAGATATAGGTGCCGATAGGCATTTCTGATGTGGTTGCCGATAGGCATTTCAAATATAGGTGCTGATAGGCATTTCAGATGTAGTTTCCGATAGGCATTTCAAAAATAGGTACCGATAGGCATTTCAGATATAGGTGCCGATAGGCATTTCAGATATTGTTGCCGATTGGCATCTTAAAAATAGGTGCCGATAGGCATTTCAGATATAGAAGCCGATAGGTATTTCAAATACAGGTGTGGATAGGCATTTCAGATATGGTTGCCGATAGGCATTTCAAATATAGGTGCTGATAGTCATTTCAGATGTAGTTTCCGATAGGCATTTCAAAAATAGGTTCCGATAGGCATTTCAGATAAAGGTGCCGATAGGCATTTCAGATATACTTACCGATTGGCATTTTAAAAATAGGTGCCGATAGGCATTTTAGATTTAGTTTCCGATAGGCATTTCAAAAATAGGTGCCGATAGGCATTTCAGATATAGGTGCCGATAGGCATATCAGATATAGTTGCCGATAGGCATTTAAAATATATGTGCCGATAGGCATTTCAAATATAGGTGTCGACCGGCATTTCAGATATAAATGCCGAAAGGCATTTCAGATATAGGTGCCGATAGGCATTTCTGATGTGGTTGCCGATAGGCATTTCAAATATAGGTGCTGATAGGCATTTCAGATGTAGTTTCCGATAGGTATTTCAAAAATAGGTACCGATAGGCATTTCAGATATAGGTGCCGATAGGCATTTCATATATAGTTGCCGAATGGCATTTTAAAAATAGGTGCCGATAGGCATTTCAGATATAGAAGCCGATAGGTATTTCAAATATAAGTGTGGATAGGCATTTTAGATATGCTTGCCGATAGGCATTTCAAATATAGGTGCTGATAGTCATTTCAGATGTAGTTTCCGATAGGCATTTCAAAAATAGGTTCCGAGAGGCATTTCAGATATAAGTGCCGATAGGCATTTCAGATATACTTACCGATTGGCATTTTAAAAATAGGTGCCGATAGGCATTTTAGATGTAGTTTCCGATAGGCATTTCAAAAATAGGTGCCGATAGGCATTTCAGATATAGGTGCCGATAGGCATATCAGATATAGTTGCCGATAGGCATTTAAAATATATGTGCCGATAGGCATTTCAAATATAGGTGTCGACCGGCATTTCAGATATAAATGCCGAAAGGCATTTCAGATATAGGTGCCGATAGGCATTTCTGATGTGGTTGCCGATAGTCATTTCAAATATAGGTGCTGATAGGCATTTCAGATGTAGTTTCCGATAGGCATTTCAAAAATAGGTACCGATAGGCATTTCAGATATAGGTGCCGATAGGCATTTCAGATATAGATGCCGATTGGCATTTTAAAAATAGGTGCCGATAGGCATTTCAGATATAGGTGCCGATAGGCATATCAGATATAGTTGCCGATAGGCATTTTAAAAATAGGTGCCGAATGGCATTTCAGATATAGAAGCCGATAGGCATTTCAAATATAGGTGCCGATAGGCATTCCAGATATGGTTGCCGATAGGCATTTCAAATATAAGTGCTGATAGGCATTTCAAATGTAGTTTCCGATAGGCATTTAAAAAATAGGTTCCGATAGGCATTTCAGATATAGGTGCAGATAGGCACTTCAGATATACTTACCGATTGGCATTTTAAAAATAGGTGCCGATAAGCATTTTAGATGTAGTTTCCGATAGGCATTTCAAAAATAGGTGCCGATAGGCATTTCAGATATAGGTGCCGATAGGCATATCAGATATAGTTGCCGATAGGCATTTAAAATATATGTGCCGATAGGCATTTCAAATATAGGTGTCGACCGGCATTTCAGATATAAATGCCGAAAGGCATTTCAGATATAGGTGCCGATAGGCATTTCTGATGTGGTTGCCGATAGGCATTTCAAATATAGGTGCTGATAGGCATTTCAGATGTAGTTTCCGATAGGCATTTCAAAAATAGGTACCGATAGGCATTTCAGATATAGGTGCCGATAGGCATTTCAGATATAGTTGCCGATTGGCATTTTAAAAATAGGTGCCGATAGGCATTTCAGATATAGAAGCCGATAGGTATTTCAAATATAGGTGTGGATAGGCATTTCAGATATGGTTGCCGATAGGCATTTCAAATATAGGTGCTGATAGTTATTTCAGATGTAGTTTCCGATAGGCATTTCAAAAATATGTTCCGATAGGCATTTCAGATATAGGTGCCGATAGGCATTTCAGATATACTTACCGATTGGCATTTTAAAAATAGGTGCCGATAGGCATTTCAGATATAGGTGCCGATAGGCATATCAGATATAGTTGCCGATAGGCATTTAAAATATATGTGCCGATAGGCATTTCAAATCTAGGTGTCGACCGGCATTTCAGATATAAATGCCGAAAGGCATTTCAGATATAAATGCCGAAAGGTATTTCAGATATAGGTGCCGATAGGCATTTCTGATGTGGTTGCCGATAGGCATTTCAAATATAGGTGCTGATAGGCATTTCAGATGTGGTTTCCGATAGGCATTTCAAAAATAGGTACCGATAGGCATTTCAGATATAGGTGCCGATAGGCATTTCAGATATAGTTGCCGATTGGCATTTTAAAAATAGGTGCCGATAGGCATTTCAGATATAGAAGCCGATAGGAATTTCAAATATAGGTGTGGATAGGCATTTCAGATATGGTTGCCGATAGGCATTTCAAATATAGGTGCTGATAGTCATTTCAGATGTAGTTTCCGATAGGCATTTCAAAAATAGGTTCCGATAGGCATTTCAGATATAGGTGCAGATAGGCATTTCAGATATACTTACCGATTGGCATTTTAAAAATAGGTGCCGATAGGCATTTTAGATGTAGTTTCCGATAGGCATTTCAAAAATAGGTGCCGATAGGCATTTTAGATATAGGTGCCGATAGGCATATCAGATATAGTTGCCGATAGGCATTTAAAATATATGTGCCGATAGGCATTTCAAATATAGGTGTCGACCGGCATTTCAGATATAAATGCCGAAAGGCATTTCAGATATAGGTGCCGATAGGCATTTCTGATGTGGTTGCCGATAGGCATTTCAAATATAGGTGCTGATAGGCATTTCAGATGTAGTTTCCGATAGGCATTTCAAAAATAGGTACCGATAGGCATTTCAGATATAGGTGCCGATAGGCATTTCAGATATAGATGCCGATTGGCATTTTAAAAATAGGTGCCGATAGGCATTTCAGATATAGGTGCCGATAGGCATATCAGATATAGTTGCCGATAGGCATTTAAAATATATGTGCCGATAGGCATTTCAAATATAGGTGTCGACCAGCATTTCAGATATAAATGCCGAAAGGCATTTCAGATATAGGTGCCGATAGGCATTTCTGATGTGGTTGCCGATAGGCATTTCAAATATAGGTGCTGATAGGCATTTCAGATGTAGTTTCCGATAGGCATTTCAAAAATAGGTACCGATAGGCATTTCAGATATAGGTGCCGATAGGCATTTCAGATATAGTTGCCGATTGGCATTTTAAAAATAGGTGCCGATAGGCATTTCAGATATAGAAGCCGATAGGTATTTCAAATATAGGTGTGGATAGGCATTTCAGATATGGTTGCTGATAGGCATTTTAAATATAGGTGCTGATAGTCATTTCAGATGTAGTTTCCGATAGGCATTTTAAAAATAGGTTCCGATAGGCATTTCAGATATAGGTGCCGATAGGCATTTCAGATATACTTACCGATTGGCATTTTAAAAATAGGTGCCGATAGGCATTAATGATGTAGTGTCCGATAGGCATTTCAAAAAAAAGTGCCGATAGGCATATCAGATATAGTTGCCGATAGGCATTTAAAATATATGTGCCGATAGGCATTTAAAATATATGTGCCGATAGGCATTTCAAATATAGGTGTCGACCGGCATTTCAGATATAAATGCCGAAAGGCATTTCAGATATAGGTGCCGATAGGCATTTCTGATGTGGTTGCCGATAGGCATTTCAAATATAGGTGCTGATAGGCATTTCAGATGTAGTTTCCGATAGGCATTTAAAAAATAGGTACCGATAGGCATTTCAGATATAGGTGCCGATAGGCTTTTCAGATATAGTTGCCGATTGGCATTTTAAAAATAGGTGCCGATAGGCATTTCAGATATAGAAGCCGATAGGTATTTCAAATATAGGTGTGGATAGGCATTTCAGATATGGTTGCCGATAGGCATTTCAAATATAGGTGCTGATAGTCATTTCAAATGTAGTTTCCGATAGGCATTTCAAAAATAGGTTCCGATAGGCATTTCAGATATAGGTGCAGATAGGCATTTCAGATATACTTACCGATTGGCATTTTAAAAATAGGTGCCGATAGGCATTTTAGATGTAGTTTCCGATAGGCATTTCAAAAATAGGTGCCGATAGGCATTTCAGATATAGGTGCCGATAGGCATATCAGATATAGTTGCCGATAGGCATTTAAAATATATGTGCCGATAGGCATTTCAAATATAGGTGTTGACCGGCATTTCAGATATAAATGCCGAAAGGCATTTCAGATATAGGTGCCGATAGGCATTTCTGATGTGGTTGCCGATAGGCATTTCAAATATAGGTGCTGATAGGCATTTCAGATGTAGTTTCCGATAGGCATTTCAAAAATAGGTACCGATAGGCATTTCAGATATAGGTGCCGATAGGCATTTCAAATATAGTTGCCGATTGGCATTTTAAAAATAGGTGCCGATAGGCATTTCAGATATAGAAGCCGATAGGTATTTCAAATATAGGTGTGGATAGGCATTTCAGATATGGTTGCCGATAGGCATTTCAAATATAGGTGCTGATAGTCATTTCAGATGTAGTTTCCGATAGGCATTTCAAAAATATGTTCCGATAGGCATTTCAAATATAGGTTTTGATAGGCATTTCAGATATACTTACCGATTGGCATTTTAAAAATAGGTGCCGATAGGCATTTTAGATGTAGTTTCCGATAGGCATTTAAAAATAGGTGCCGATAGGCATTTCAGATATAGGTGCCGATAGGCATATCAGATATAGTTGCCGATAGGCATTTAAAATATATGTGCCGATAGGCATTTCAAATATAGGTGTCGACCGGCATTTCAGATATAAATGCCGAAAGGCGTTTCAGATATAGGTGCCGATAGGCATTTCTGATGTGGTTGCCGATAGGCATTTCAAATATAGGTGCTGATAGGCATTTTAGATGTAGTTTCCGATAGGCATTTCAAAAATAGGTACCGATAGGCATTTCAGATATAGGTGCCGATAGGCATTTCAGATATAGTTGCCGTTTGGCATTTTAAAAATAGGTCCCGATAGGCATTTCAGATATAGAAGCCGATATGTATTTCAAATATAGGTGTGGATAGGCATTTCAGATATGGTTGCCGATAGGCATTTCAAATATAGGTGCTGATAGTCATTTCAGATGTAGTTTCCGATAGGCATTTCAAAAATAGGTTCCGATAGGCATTTCAGATATAGGTGCCGATAGGCATTTCAGATATACTTACCGATTGGCATTTTAAAAATAGGTGCCGATAGGCATTTTAGATGTAGTTTCCGATAGGCATTTCAAAAATAAGTGCCGATAGGCATTTCAGATATAGGTGCCGATAGGCATATCAGATATAGTTGCCGATAGGCATTTAAAATATATGTGCCGATAGGCATTTCAAATATAGGTGTCGACCGGCATTTCAGATATAAATGCCGAAAGGCATTTCAGATATAGGTGCCGATAGGCATTTCTGATGTGGTTGCCGATAGGCATTTCAAATATAGGTGCTGATAGGCATTTCAGATGTAGTTTCCGATAGGCATTTCAAAAATAGGTACCGATAGGCATTTCAGATATAGGTGCCGATAGGCATTTCAGATATAGTTGCCGATTGGCATTTTAAAATAGGTGCCGATAGGCATTTCAGATATAGAAGCCGATAGGTATTTCAAATATAGGTGTGGATAGGCATTTCAGTTATGGTTGCCGATAGGCATTTCAAATATAGGTGCTGATAGTCATTTCAGATGTAGTTTCCGATAGGCATTTCAAAAATAGGTTTCGATAGGCATTTCAGATATAGGTGCCGATAGGCATTTCAGATATACTTACCGATTGGCATTTTAAAAATAGGTGCCGATAGGCATTTTAGATGTAGTTTCCGATAGGCATTTCAAAAATAGGTGCCGATAGGCATTTCAGATATAAGTGCCGATAGGCATATCAGATATAGTTGCCGATAGGCATTTAAAATATATGTGCCGATAGGCATTTCAAATATAGGTGTCGACCGGCATTTCAAATATAGGTGTCGACCGGCATTTCAGATATAAATGCCGAAAGGCATTTCAGATATAGGTGCCGATAGGCATTTCTGATGTGGTTGCCGATAGGCATTTTAAATATAGGTGCTGATAGGCATTTCAGATGTAGTTTCCAAAAGGCATTTCAAAAATAGGTACCGATAGGCATTTCAGATATAGGTGCCCTTAGGCATTTCAGATATAGTTGCCGATTGGCATTTTAAAAATAGGTGCCGATAGGCATTTCAGATATAGTTGCCGATTGGCATTTTAAAAATAGGTGCCGATAGGCATTTCAGATATAGAAGCCGATAGGCATTTCAAATATAGGTGCTGATAGTCATTTCAGATGTAGTTTCCGATAGGCATTTCAAAAATAGGTTCCGATAGGCATTTTAGATATAGGTGCCGATAGGCATTTCAGATATACTTACCGATTGGCATTTTAAAAATAGGTGCCGATAGGCATTTTAGATGTAGTTTCCGATTGGCATTTCAAAAATAGGTGCCGATAGGCATTTCAGATATAGGTGCCGATAGGCATATCAGATATAGTTGCCGATAGGCATTTAAAATATATGTGCCGATAGGCATTTCAAATATAGGTGTCGACCGGCATTTCAGATATAAATGCCGAAAGGCATTTCAGATATAGGTGCCGATAGGCATTTCTGATGTGGTTGCCGATAGGCATTTCAAATATAGGTGCTGATAGGCATTTCAGATGTAGTTTCCGATAGGCATTTCAAAAATAGGTACCGATAGGCATTTCAGATATAGGTGCCGATAGGCATTTCAGATATAGATGCCGATTGGCATTTTAAAAATAGGTGCCGATAGGCATTAAAGATATAGAAGCCGATAGGTATTTCAAATATAGGTGTGGATAGGCATTTCAGATATGGTTGCCGATAGGCATTTCAAATATAGGTGCTGATAGTCATTTCAGATGTAGTTTCCGATAGGCATTTCAAAAATAGGTTCCGATAGGCATTTCAGATATAGGTGCCGATAGGCATTTCAGATATACTTACCGATTGGCATTTTAAAAATAGGTGCCGATAGGCATTTCAGATATAGGTGCCGATAGGCATATCAGATATAGTTGCCGATAGGCATTTAAAATATATGTGCCGATAGGCATTTCAAATATAGGTGTCGACCGGCATTTCAGATATAAATGCCGAAAGGCATTTCAGATATAGGTGCCGATAGGCATTTCTGATGTGGTTGCCGATAGGCATTTCAAATATAGGTGCTGATAGGCATTTCAGATCTAGTTTCCGATAGGCATTTCAAAAATAGGTACCGATAGGCATTTCAGATATAGGTGCCGATAGGCATTTCAGATATAGTTGCCGATTGGCATTTTAAAAATAGGTGCCGATAGGCATTTCAGATATAGAAGCCGATAGGTATTTCAAATATAGGTGTGGATAGGCATTTCACATATGGTTGCTGATAGGCATTTCAAATATAGGTGCTGATAGTCATTTCAGATGTAGTTTCCGATAGGCATTTCAAAAATAGGTTCCGATAGGCATTTCAGATATAGGTGCCGATAGGCATATCAGATATAGTTGCCGATAGGCATTTAAAATATATGTGCCGATAGGCATTTCAAATATAGGTGTCGACCGGCATTTCAGATATAAATGCCGAAAGGCATTTCAGATATAGGTGCCGATAGGCATTTCTGATGTGGTTGCCGATAGGCATTTCAAATATAGGTGCTGATAGGCATTTCAGATGTAGTTTCCGATAGGCATTTCAAAAATAGGTACCGATAGGCATTTCAGATATAGGTGCCGATAGGCTTTTCAGATATAGTTGCCGATTGGCATTTTAAAAATAGGTGCCGATAGGCATTTCAAATATAGAAGCCGATAGGTATTTCAAATATAGGTGTGGATAGGCATTTCAGATATGGTTGCCGATAGGCATTTCAAATATAGGTGCTGATAGTCATTTCAGATGTAGCTTCCGATAGGCATTTCAAAAATAGGTTCCGATAGGCATTTCAGATATAGGTGCAGATAGGCATTTCAGATATACTTACCGATTGGCATTTTAAAAATAGGTGCCGATAGGCATTTTAGATGTAGTTTCCGATAAGCATTTCAAAAATAGGTGCCGATAGGCATTTCAGATATAGGTGCCGATAGGCATATCAGATATAGTTGCCGATAGGCATTTAAAATATATGTGCCGATAGGCATTTCAAATATAGGTGTCGACCGGCATTTCAGATATAAATGCCGAAAGGCATTTCAGATATAGGTGCCGATAGGCATTTCTGATGTGGTTGCCGATAGGCATTTCAAATATAGGTGCTGATAGGCATTTCAGATGTAGTTTCCGATAGGCATTTCAAAAATAGGTACCGATAGGCAATTCAGATATAGGTGCCGATAGGCATTTCAGATATAGTTGCCGATTGGCATTTTAAAAATAGGTGCCGATAGGCATTTGAGATAAAGAAGCCGATAGGTATTTCAAATATAGGTGTGGATAGGCATTTCAGATATGGTTGCCAATAGGCATTTCAAATATAGGTGCTGATAGTCATTTCAGATGTAGTTTCCGATACCCATTTCAAAAATAGGTTCCGATAGGCATTTCAGATATAGGTGCCGATAGGCATTTCAGATATACTTACCGATTGGCATTTTAAAAATAGGTGCCGATAGGCATTTTAGATGTAGTTTCCGATAGGCATTTCAAAAATAGGTGCCGATAGGCATTTCAGATATAAGTGCCGATAGGCATATCAGATATAGTTGCCGATAGGCATTAAAAATATATGTGCCGATAGGCATTTCAAATATAGGTGTCGACCGGCATTTCAGATATAAATGCCGAAAGGCATTTCAGATATAAGTGCCGATAGGCATTTCTGATGTGGTTGCCGATAGGCATTTCAAATATAGGTGCTGATAGGCATTTCAGATGTAGTTTCCGATAGGCATTTCAAAAATAGGTACCGATAGGCATTTCAGATATAGGTGCCGATAGGCATTTCAGATATAGTTGCCGATTGGCATTTTAAAAATAGGTGCCGATAGGCATTTCAGATATAGAAGCCGATAGGTATTTCAAATATAGTTGTGGATAGGCATTTCAGATATGGTTGCCGATAGGCATTTCAAATATAGGTGCTGATAGTCATTTCAGATGTAGTTTCCGATAGGCATTTCAAAAATAGGTTCCGATAGGCATTTCAGATATAGGTGCCGATAGGCATTTCAGATATACTTACCGATTGGCATTTTAAAAATAGGTGCCGATAGGCATTTTAGATGTAGTTTCCGATAGGCATTTCAAAAATAGGTGCCGATAGGCATTTCAGATATGGGTGCCGATAGGCATATCAGATATAGTTGCCGATAGGCATTTAAAATATATGTGCCGATAGGCATTTCAAATATAGGTGTCGACCGGCATTTCAGATATAAATGCCGAAAGGCATTTCAGATATAGGTGCCGATAGACATTTCTGATGTGGTTGCCGATAGGCATTTCAAATATAGGTGCTGATAGGCATTTCAGATGTAGTTTCCGATAGGCATTTCAAAAATAGGTACCGATAGGCATTTCAGATATAGGTGCCGATAGGCATTTCAGATATAGTTGCCGATTGGCATTTTAAAAATAGGTGCCGATAGGCATTTCAGATATAGAAGCCGATAGGTATTTCAAATATAGGTGTGGATAGGTATTTCAGATATGGTTGCCGATAGGCATTTCAAATATAGGTGCTGATAGTCATTTCAGATGTAGTTTCCGATAGGCATTTCAAAAATAGGTTCCGATAGGCATTTCAGATATAGGTGCCGATAGGCATTTCAGATATACTTACCGATTGGCATTTTAAAAATAGGTGCCGATAGGCATTTTAGATGTAGTTTCCGATAGGCAATTCAAAAATAGGTGCCGACAGGCATGTCAGATATAGGTGCCGATAGGCATATCAGATATAGTTGCCGATAGGCATTTAAAATATATGTGCCGATAGGCATTTCAAATATAGGTGTCGACCGGCATTTCAGATATAAATGCCGAAAGGCATTTTAGATATAGGTGCCGATAGGCATTTCTGATGTGGTTGCCGATAGGCATTTCAAATATAGGTGCTGATAGGCATTTCAGATGTAGTTTCCGATAGGCATTTCAAAAATAGGTACCGATAGGCATTTCAGATATAGGTGCCGATAGGCATTTCAGATATAGTTACCGATTGGCATTTTTTTAAAATAGGTGCCGATAGGCATTTCAGATATAGAAGCCGATAGGTATTTCAAATATAGGTGTGGATAGGCATTTCAGATTAGGTTGCCGATAGGCATTTTAAATATAGTTGCTGATAGTCATTTCAGATGTAGTTTCCGATAGGCATTTCAAAAATAGGTTCCGATAGGCATTTCAGATATAGGTGCCGATAGGCATTTCAGATATACTTACCGATTGGCATTTTAAAAATAGGTGCCGATAGGCATTTTAGATGTAGTTTCCGATAGGCATTTCAAAAATAGGTGCCGATAGGCATTTCAGATATAGGTGCCGATAGGCATATCAGATATAGTTGCCGATAGGCATTTAAAATATATGTGCCGATAGGCATTTCAAATATAGGTGTCGACCGGCATTTCAGATATAAATGCCGAAAGGCATTTCAGATATAGGTGCCGATAGGCATTTCTGATGTGGTTGCCGATAGGCATTTCAAATATAGGTGCTGATAGGCATTTCAGATGTAGTTTCCGATAGGCATTTCAAAAATAGGTACCGATAGGCATTTCAGATATAGGTGCCGATAGGCATTTCAGATATAGTTGCCGATTGGCATTTTAAAAATAGGTGCCGATAGGCATTTCAGATATAGAAGCCGATAGGTATTTCAAATATAGGTGTGGATAGGCATTTCAGATATGGTTGCCGATAGGCATTTCAAATATAGGTGCTGATAGTCATTTCAGATGTAGTTTCCGATAGGCATTTCAAAAATAGGTTCCGATAGGCATTTCAGATATAGGTGCCGATAGGCATATCAGATATAGTTGCCGATAGGCATTTAAAATATATGTGCCGATAGGCATTTCAAATATAGGTGTCGACCGGCATTTCAGATATAAATGCCGAAAGGCATTTCAGATATAGGTGCCGATAGGCATTTCTGATGTGGTTGCCGATAGGCATTTCAAATATAGGTGCTGATAGGCATTTCAGATGTAGTTTCCGATAGGCATTTCAAAAATAGGTACCGATAGGCATTTCAGATATAGGTGCCGATAGGCATTTCAGATATAGTTGCCGATTGGCATTTTAAAAATAGGTGCCGATAGGCATTTCAGATATAGAAGCCGATAGGTATTTCAAATATAGGTGTGGATAGGTATTTCAGATATGGTTGCCGATAGGCATTTCAAATATAGGTGCTGATAGTCATTTCAGATGTAGTTTCCGATAGGCATTTCAAAAATAGGTTCCGATAGGCATTTCAGATATAGGTGCCGATAGGCATTTCAGATATACTTACCGATTGGCATTTTAAAAATAGGTGCCGATAGGCATTTTAGATGTAGTTTCCGATAGGCATTTCAAAAATAGGTGCCGACAGGCATGTCAGATATAGGTGCCGATAGGCATATCAGATATAGTTGCCGATAGGCATTTAAAATATATGTGCCGATAGGCATTTCAAATATAGGTGTCGACCGGCATTTCAGATATAAATGCCGAAAGACATTTTAGATATAGGTGCCGATAGGCATTTCTGATGTGGTTGCCGATAGGCATTTCAAATATAGGTGCTGATAGGCATTTCAGATGTAGTTTCCGATAGGCATTTCAAAAATAGGTACCGATAGGCATTTCAGATATAGGTGCCGATAGGCATTTCAGATATAGTTACCGATTGGCATTTTTTTAAAATAGGTGCCGATAGGCATTTCAGATATAGAAGCCGATAGGTATTTCAAATATAGGTGTGGATAGGCATTTCAAATATGGTTGCCGATAGGCATTTCAAATATAGGTGCTGATAGTCATTTCAGATGTAGTTTCCGATAGGCATTTAAAGAATAGGTTCCGATAGGCATTTCAGATATAGGTGCCGATAGGCATTTCAGATATACTTACCGATTGGCATTTTAAAAATAGGTGCCGATAGGCATTTTAGATGTAGTTTCCGATAGGCATTTCAAAAATAGGTGCCGATAGGCATTTCAGATATAGGTGCCGATAGGCATATCAGATATAGTTGCCGATAGGCATTAAAAATATATGTGCCGATAGGCATTTCAAATATAGGTGTCGACCGGCATTTCAGATATAAATGCCGAAAGGCATTTCAGAT